>CAUYON010182362.1:0-20144 GCA_963573935.1 Arctocebus calabarensis | reverse complement strand
CAGCCATTTGCTTATGCAAGGGATCTTGTGCTTCATCTACCTTGTCATTCCTTGGGGGAGTTGATCTACTCTGATTATTCATATTGCCAGAGTTTTTCTGTTGATTCCGCCTCATGATTATTTTTCACTGTTGCCTCTGACCATCCTCAGAGTTGGGGAGGTGTCTCTCCCATATCAGACCCTGGCAGAATCACTCTGTTGTTACTGGATCTTTGTAGGGAGTCACCCTGTGTTTCTAATGATTTTTCAAACCCTGTAGGGTGGACAGCTTAAATCCTCCTCAGCCTGCTTAGAAGACATTTTTAATTGCTAACTTGGGCTAAGCAGAAGCTTTCCCAGGAAAGCGCTGTGGCTGGGATCACTCCTTAAGTCTAAGTTGACCTAATTTTCATAGGCTGGACATGCACCACCTAGACATCCGCATCAATGCAATAGGCCTTCTTCCTTGTGTTGACCAGTTAGAGTTCCTTGGGTGATCAACCTTCCAGATATTCTACTGTATTTAGAAAACATTTGATGTACAATGGACTTTGGGCAGAAGTTCAGCAGAAAAGGATAAGAAGAAAATGAAGTAGAGGAAAAACCAGTATTACACATGAATACAAACTATTGCCAAGTAACTGCACCATGGTAAACGATGATGATGATGATGATGATGATGATGATGATGATGAAATAATGGTAGACTGGCCTTTTCTGGGCAGTTCTGTGTAACTAATGATAGTATTTTAATGGCTAAGCTTTTGCTAAGATTTTCTACTCAAAAGTGGGAAGAGCCTGGGCACCGTGGCTCATGCCTATACTCCTAGCTCTCGGGGAGGCTAAGGTGGGAGATTCACTTGAGCTCAGGATTTAAAGACCAGCCACAGCAAGAGTGAGACCTCATCTCTACTAAAAATAGAAAAACTACTGGGCATTGTGGTGCACGCCTGTAGTCCCAGCTACTTGGGAGGCTGAGGTAAGAGGATTGCTTGAGCCCAGGAGTTTAAGGGTACTATGAGCTACTACACCATGGCACTAGACCCAGGGTGACAGAGTGAGACTCGGTCTCAAAAAAAAAGTAGGAGTGGCTCGGCGCCTGTGCAGGTTCGAATTCAGCCCGGGCCGCCAAACAATGACAGCTGCAACCAAAAAATGTCTGGGCGTTGTGGCAGGCACCTATAGTCCCAGCTACTTGGGAGGCGGAGGCAGGAGACTCGCTTGAGCCCAGGAATTGGAGGTTGCTGTGAGCTGTAATGCCACAGTACTCTATCCAGACAGCTTGAGGCTCTGTCTCCAAAAAAGACAAAAAGTAGGAGTGAAGGGATTTGTCTTCCCAGTTTTGGGTTCCATTAACATTTATTCACCTCTGCCAGTGTCAGAAGAATTATCACTAACCCCTTAATCCATTCCAGGATACTGAGGCAGCTCAGCCTCTGGTCACAGGAGTCCTTTTTGATGCTATGAAGCAGCTGTTTTCCCCATGGTAAAGTCTAGCTGGAAATGTGATAGGTCATTTAAAGAACCGAAGGCCTCTATAAGTCAGGATGATGTAAAGAATAATTAGATGTTACAGGGAACAATGTAATTTTACCTGTTTGAAAAAAGTCCTCATATTACACACTAAGACAAGCTAACTTTTGACTGCCCTAATATACAGGACTCAGAAATAGTCTCCCATCTTTATTTTACATGAATCTTAGAGAGTCTTTCAAGATCAGTACATATGTTAAACATGACAAGTTTTAATCACAATTTCCACTGGCCTCTTTAAATGTCTCTATATGCTATACTGGGTGCCACCTTTTGGCCATCCTCATCAGTAATATACAAAATTACATATTTGGGGTGCTTCTAACCATACAAATTTACAAAGGTAAATCAATGATTGATTGATTTCTCTTGAGATCTTAGCCTTTCCAAGGTACAATGTTAACATGCTGCCCACTTGTTTTAAGTAAAACAGTTGTTTCCAAGAAGCATCAGGAAAACATCTGCCTTTAACTTTCCTGAGCTGTGCAGAGAAGAAACCTTAAGTATAATGAAGACCTTAACAAAAGGTAGGCTTGGAGATTCCAATCAATTAATTCTATTGAAAAGCATTACACAGCCTATTAAGCAAGAAAAAAGGCGAGGGTTTTAAACATTCAGGTAAATAGATAATCCATTAAGACAACAATATACATTGTGGCAAGGGCCATCCTAGTTTTGTCAACACTTATTTATGGCCTTTGGATTCCCTTGCCCTCCTGCTGAGGAACTTCTATCCCTTTCTTCCAGTCTTTGTTCTCTTATTCTGGAGCTAAGTGAAAACAAAGCAAGAAACAGTGCATACCCAGTGATCCGCTCCGGGCAAGTTCTTCCTCTATAGTAAGAAGGCGGTTGTATTTAGTCACCCGTTCACCACGAGAAAGACCCCCCAACTTGATAAACCGGACACCAAGCCCAACAGCCTGAAAGAGGGAGAACAACTTATTTTAAATGGAAAAAGTAGTATCTTGCCGAACTACATAGTTCTTTAAAGACAAAGGAAATTGTCAGGGTTTGGGTTTTTCTCTTATGATTTAGTATTTTATCTTTATGTAAGCAAAGTGGCCTGCTCACTAGCTGACAGTATTGAAAGGCAAACATGGTTTGACTGGCTATCCGATCAGGCACCTTACTAGTCGTATAAGCATGCTGATTTCATCTACGAACATCCTGGTCTTTCCCTTCGTTTTAGGAGGGAAGATTGCAAGTGAACACTCGAGTCATTTAAGTGTGCTCATCATTTTCTCTGGACTTCAATTTTTCTTCTTTTTAAAGTTCAAAGATTAGCTCTCTGCAAAAGGTAACTGTCTGGGAGGAAGTAAATCTATTTCATAAAAGTTTATGTGACTTTCTCCACCAAAGACTACATTTCTCTGAAATACCAATTCCTGATAAAAGCAGTGTTTTGGCAATTTTGCTGTTGACCAGCATTCAGCACTTACCAAATCAACAAGGCTGTCATCAGACGACTCTCCTTCTGTACTTCCAAAGATGATGTGTTTCTTACCTGTAAGAGGAATTCTTTTGTTCTTTATGGTGTAAAAACAATTAGCATATCTATGGGCTCTAGAATCAAAATTAAAAATGTGCCAGAGACCTAAAACATTCCTGTGAAGAGTCAATTATTCAACCACTATGATTTTTAACATTTGCATTTTTATTGCCCTGGTTTTATTTGTTCGCCCCTCTTTCTGGTAGCTTAGATGCTGTAAATAGAATACATGTTTCATCAAAGACATATTGTTTGTAAGAGGTATCATTGTCTTATTTCACTAAAAGGGGAAAAATGCTCAAATCAGACTGATTTATTTCTAAACCACAGCTTTAACACATGATTCAGTTGTATTGCTGGTCAGTGTAGAAAATGTGCATCTCTGAGTCATTGAAATATGGCAAGAGCAGCATACGTGGCCTTGATTGACCTATAGAATGACTTTCTCACTTCATCACACCAAATATGATTGAAAGGACTCCATCATTCTGAATGTTTATTAGAATATCAGCATAGTATTTAATCATTAGAGGGCCTCAAAACTCTTTGGAATTTGCCAAAGTCTATGAAGAATGCCAGCCAGAGATCTCTCAATAGGGACAGCGTTCGTGCTTTGAGTCAGGAGCTACAGCAACTCTCCGAAGTGAAGGACAGAATGACTGCTGAGCGGTAGGCCTGGAGGAAAGGCCGGGCTGGGGCCTCCCATTGACCCCCACCTCCCGGGCATTTCCTTCTATTCTCTGGCACCAGCCCAGCCCCTGGCTCTGAGTCCTGCTGCAAGCCTGAGACCAGCTTCCTGCCTGAAACCTGTTCACGGTGTTTAGGTTTTCAGCACTGAGCTTAAGTGTATGAGATGCCCATGAGTTCAAGAGAGTTTACAGTCTAGGGGAGGATACTAGTTGTTAAAGAATTGTACAAAATATTGTGGTCAGTGCTACAAGGAAAACATATAGGATGCTATGAGGGCAGGGGAGGCATGGGCACCTGAACACATTTCATTCGAGTTAAGGTGTAAGCACAGAGCAAAGGATTCTAGACCAAAAGAAGAGTGTGTTAAGGACTGTAAGGTAGTCTAGAGCAGTGATGTTCAGCCTGTCTGCCAGGGCACAGAGAGCATCGTAGGTGTGCTGTGAACATTTTTAAAGATAATTTTTTTTTGAAGATCATAAATTACTTTCTAAAGAAGTTCAAAGCACAGTAAGTATATTTTTTCTTTTTTGAACAACACAGTTTAAGTGTGCCATGGATGTTTAAATACAGGTTCGAGTGTGCTGTGAGATAAAAAAGGTTAAAAATATTGATCTAGAGTTCGAATCTTAAAGCATTACAAATGCTAGCATGGGCAAGTGAGATCACTGGGGTTACCTAACTATCCAAGCCTCGTTTTCTCATCTGTAAGGTGGAAATGACAGTATCTTCTTACTAGGGTTGCCGTACAGAGTAAGTCTAATTCTCAAATGCCTGACTACTTGGTACTAAATAAGGCTGCTCCCTGGCATCCTGGACCTCCAGCATCAGAGCCCTGCTTTTCACCTGTCACCTGCAACCCTGATGCTGGGATCCTGCTAGTAATCCCAGCTTGATGGCTAAGGGCCTGCATTCTGGAAGCTTCTCCGATGCTCCTTTGCCTTCCCGACTTGTTTCGCGGCTTCCCACTGCTGCCTGGTAGTTGTGGACCTGCCCCTGCCTCAGATTTCTGCACTGACTGACAGAAGACTGCCTGCTTTTTCTGATTGGATCTTGTTGCCTGTTTCCTTAACACTGAAGAAGACCCTTTCCAATTCTGATCCCTCCTAGACTTTCCCAAGTCAGCACAAATTAAAATGGTCCCCTGGAGTCTGGTTATATTACAAGTGGCTAAGTTTAATTTCAATCAAGAATTACTACATCCTTACCATGGACTTGGGCTGTGCCTATGTGGTACTAGTTAAGATGCTGAGGAGACGAATTTAGGGCATGAAGTGGTAGTAAATACTAGAGGGAATTTACAATGCTGCAGCCATGTGATGCAGGCTAACACATCTGTCCCTGCTGATTCGTGGCCATGCTTCACACCTAGCGTTTGTGAATAGTAAGTAACCTGTTTTGCTTAGCTTGAATGTGACATTGTGTCTGGAAACTTGGCTAGGGCAGATGGGTACCCAGGTGTTCTTCAGCACTAAAAATTGGAGTATCCCTCTGGGTTTCTCTCAAGTTTTTTTATAGCTAAAGCTGAGAACCAAGGGCAAATTGATAAATATGCTGAAGAATATGCCCTTTCAGAAGAAATCAGGCCTTAGTTTCTTGTTAGGGCAGAAAGGCCCTCCCCGCTGTGAAGCTGACGGCCAGTGGCCTTGGCCACACCTCTGTGGTAGTCCTGTGCAAAGGAGATGACTTCGTGGACTTGGGCCGCTCATGGAACACTGAAGAGGGTCAGTAAGCTGAATTTTGTTTTCCAGCACTAAATCTCTCACAAGTGGTTACATTTTCTATTCTTCCAAGATTTCTATGCTTTTGATGAACTTAGATATGCTGCATATTTTTGGATTCTTAAAGTATAACTACGTCATAAGATGAGTCTTTCAGACCTATACTTTTACTCACAGTCAGCAAGATTGGTTATTTCCACCAGGTCTGACATTGTAGTTTGATTTGTATGTTTTATGATCAGCCCATTGGATTTGGGGATGTTGATGTTTCCATGCTCTAGAAGTCTAGAAATGCTTTTGGATGCAGTTTCTGCAATTATGTAACACCTGGAACCAAGTGCATTATAGATGCTGTCCCACTGCTCAGAGTCCTGGGTAAATATTCAAGAAGAGGTCATTAGACTGTATTGAACATGATTACAACACAGCAGGAATAACATAGCACGCAATCAAAGAATCAAAGTCATACACTTTTCCTGAAAGACACAAAACAGCTTTCTTTACCTCTAGCCTGCAGGATTTCTGTACCACGTCCACACAAATCAAAAAGCTTCATGGAACAGAAACTTAAAGTGATCAAATTTGAGTGTAAAGATTTTGCAAATAAAATATTAATACATTAACTATCATTTTTCCACTGATTGTGGAGGCTGTTCCCATCCACTATATAATCTATAATGTTGGTAAAGACTGGCTGGAGAGATTTTTCTGTTATTTTTGATAAACTGAAAAAGAGAGCCTGCAAGGCTGAAGACCCTTTCTCAATATCCTCATTTTTATTGGTGAGACTATCATATGAAATGCTTATTTTAAAATTATATATGTGTGTACACATTTGTATATGTAGGAGTATTTACATGTGTGTGCATATGTAAACATACAATCACCCCAGCAATTGTACTAGATTTCAGAGTATCACATTAGAACAGACTACACAGGTGCATCCTATGATGTTTAAAAAGCTGTGGTCAACCTCAGAACAATTGTCACAAGGCTGTGTGGCAAGACGGAGCTCAGCAGGTGCCTTCGGGAGTGCTGGTGTGGAGCATGGGCTGTAAAAGGCAGAATGAGACTAAGAGACCCTTGGACTCCAGGTGAGAGCGGACATTCCTATTGTCCCAAAAATCTAAATAGTTATCTCAAAAAGGACATCTGTTCAGTATATCTGTTCAACCTTTCCAGTGGTTCTCAAATCCATACAATCAAGAATTTAAATTTTTGGTGTTTAAGTGTGTTAGGAAGAGAGATGGTCGTACAACCTTGTCAAATGCAAGAGTTGGACCAGATCACAAAACCTCAATATCTCAAACATCTTAAAAATATGGCTTTGTTACTTTTATGCATATGTAGTAACTGGATTTAAGTTAAAAATATTTGGCTTTCAGAAGTCTGTTTCCCGAGCACATGAAAATGATGTACGTTAACCTACTGAAGCTCCAGCTGGCATAACGGGCGCTGCCATTGGTGAGGGTGCTGGTGAATGTACAGGTCCCCCTGAAAGGCTTGCGAATAGCTCGTTTCATTCCCTAGGCATTCACACTCCTAGGTAACTGCATTTCTGCTATTCATTTGCTTAGTAAGTGCCTTTTTCCATAAATGTTGAAATAAAGTGACAGCCCCAGGCCAAATGACAACAAATTTGAATGACAGAGATCCAAAAGAATGAGATTTTATTTTGTGTTTTGTTATAAAAAGTGAGTCTTTGCCCATCTTATATAAAATATATGTTATGAAATACAAAAGATGAGCCCTGCTTACCTCCTTCCTAAAGGGATCAATTAAGGCAATAATTGAAGGAAACTTGTTGATCAGATCCTCGTACAGGTCAACCATCTCAGCTGCATTCTTATATGTGCCCATCATTACTTCATACTTTCCTTTAGTCTGATGCATGTAAGGAAAATATTAAAGGCTAAATGATGAATTCTTAAGATGTTAAAGATACAATTCAAATTCCTTTTTGTTCATTTCATATAAGATATGCGAACAGATTTTTTTCAGTCCACATTCACCTGGGAAATCTATGCATTCTACTTTAAATACCTGTTAAATATTAACCTGGGGAAATCGACTCACCATTGCTCTAATGTCCCATAGAGCTATTTCCATAGACCAGATAAAGCCTTTAGCACAAAAAACCCAACAGGTACAGAGGAGAAAGGGAGTAATTTGTTATTTAGGTTTGTGACATATAAATTCATAAAATAATAAACAGAATAGCAAGGTAAACTCCTCCCTAGACCTCACCATCTTTCAACTCACGATGAATAAGAAACTTGTTTCCTTTACTGTAAACATTCTAAAATGTAATAGCAGGCCTAGGTTTTTGAGATACAATCAGAATGAAATGTAAAATTACTTATATGAAGTCATTTCTTGGGTATTTAACTTGTAGTATAACAATGTTGTCCTGGAAGGAGAATTCTAGTGTAACCCCATTCATTTGAAGTCTGGAAATCTCCTAAGTCATTCAAGGATCTAGTGCAATCTTTTTGCAAAACGAAGTGTCCTTACTTTCAAATCTGTATTCAGGGAAGGGACCTGGAACTATTTATAGGAAGGAAGGTAGAAGGAAACAGAGAAGCTGCTGATAACAGAATGGATTCCTTAGAATTAACAGGTTCCTAAGAAGTTTATAATTGAAGGGATTTTATACTTTTTCACATTAAAAAGCAAGAACTTTTTAGCTTTTATAATACAAAGCTTAAACATTCTATCTTGTCAGTGAGGAAATGCTAATGACTTTGAACTAATATTATTGTAAAAGTTACCTGATATCAAGCTAATACATTTTGCTGAATGTAAGTAATAAAAACCCATTCTAGTTAGCACTACTAGTTAGTATATTCAGTTTCTGGTATACATTGCTGATGAAAACATGCAATTTTCTTAATGCTATGCCTAGGAACCAATCATTATGTGAATAGGAAATTAAACATTCCATTATGCACTTAGTTTCTTTAGAAAAATAAAAGAACTTTTAGAAGTCTGCTGAAAGTTAGGGTTCTTACATAGTGTTCAAAGTTTCTTCTGTAGTTAAAGTTAGAATCATACTTAAAGAAGAATCCTGTTTGGTTATGTCTCTTGAATTTGACATTAATTACCAAGTCACCATAAATGCAGGCCAATATGCTAGGCATTTTGTAAAACGTAGACTCAGCATTTGTGTATTTGAAAATACGAAGTCAGCTATTTGGGAGGCTGAGGTGGCAGGATTGCTTGAGCTCAGGAGTTTGAGACCAGTCTGAGCAACATAGTAAGACCCTGTCTCCTAAAACTAAAAAAAGGAGGAATATGCGTATATGCGTAAGCCAGAAAACTTCTAATGACTTTCCTAACATCCAGTTTTCCAAGTTTAAGGTTAAATTATTGTATTACCCCAAGGAAGTGAGGACTTGGACATTTTTTAATGTCTAATTCTCTTTTTTAAAATCTCTCTCTTTAGGTGGGTAGTCTCCTGGTGAAGTTCTGTTACTGAGCTCTATCCTCCTAATCCAGGCTGTTGAGAATACTGTGATGTGCTTTACTGGACAAAAACATATTCTTCATAAAGTTCAATAACTTGGATATATTTTATATTCAAAAAGTGAGCCACAGCATAAATTCTGAGAACCACATATCTGGAAGGGCCTATCAAGTCATAGTTAAAACTGATCCACTTTTCAGGCTTTATAAATTCAGCATTTACCAACCAAATGATCATCTCACCTGATTGTTAAATTACCTTTCAAAAGCTTTTATAATTGAATGTAAGTAATTCACTTTATTATGGAATTTCTATATTTCCATATAATATTAATATTTCTATTATGACATTTTCTCCTATTATTAAAACTATATATAGTTATTTGTGGTGCCATTTGGCTTTCTCAGCTCCGTTTATATGTATTTAGAGCCCTTATACAATAGGAATAAAAGAAACAGTAGGTTCTGTGCAGAGAATATTCAGCTAAGCTTTTCTTTTGAGTTCTAATTTTAAAATTACAGACCTCAACAAGAAGTGAATGCTCTGAAGTGGAAACTTACATAGTCCATCAATTCATGTCCTGCACAGTTGATGGCGAGATGCAGATTTGTTCCCAGTTCTAGCCCCAAATTCTCACAGATTCCCTGTAGTAGAAGTAGTGGCTGCTCTATAGTGTCATAGTTAATGGTTAAACAGCCAAGATGGGACATCTTGCTAGTGATCGGCTGCTGCAACATCAAAAACAAAAAAGAAGATGCATGTCAATGGAGTACACCAAGGTCCTTCACAGTTTATAACCAGATACAGCTCTCCAAGGACCAGGTC
Organism: Arctocebus calabarensis; assembly: GCA_963573935.1. Lineage (NCBI taxonomy): Eukaryota > Metazoa > Chordata > Mammalia > Primates > Lorisidae > Arctocebus > Arctocebus calabarensis. Next base: position 10,444 of record CAUYON010182362.1, on the reverse strand, counting down.
CTTTGTTTCTTGATTGATCCTACTTCTGAGTCCCCTCACATGACCGTGGGCATACATTTCCCCTGGGAGTAACTGTCTGACTTCTGAGGTTTCCAGCCTGACTTAGAAACACACTTCTCTCTTTAGCATGTTCATGTTATCTCTTTATTGGCTCTGCTGTTAACTGCACACAGGGCAGTTACCACAGGCTGCTACCCTGTACCACAGCCACTGGGTTGAACCTCCAGCCTCTCTCTCGAAATGTCCACCCAACCTGTCTCTACCTCTGCCAGTTTTTCCCATGTTCTATTTTCCTCTAGACAAAGATAACTGTTAAAAAAAAATTCTTCTTTTAATTTTTAAAAGAATTGAAGACTTCCACTGGAAGCATGCAGAACTGAGAATGGATTTTAGCAGATTTCAGGACCCAAATGACCCCAAGGAAAGACAGCTCTTGCAAAGTCAGTCTGGTGTGCCCTCGCCATAAATTGCTATTATACAATTACAAATTGAAGCAATTCTGTTGATGCTGAGGGCTTAGGGTATGTGTGTGTACGTGTTTAACAAACTCAAGAGCAAACATGAACCCAGATACAAATATTCTGTTTTTACTGGTGATAGTGCTAGTTAATTATAAGAACCATCCAACATTTTTAATGTCAGTGAGAGGAAACTTATTTAGCAAACAAGCAATAGCTGAGGAAATGTTTGTCTATCAGTTGACTTTTACCATATATTATGGACTCTCCTAACCTAGGAAAGCATCACTTACTTGGTGCTTACTAGATGTCAGGTACTGTCCTGAGCACATTACACAAAGTAAATACATTTACTCTCTACATCAATGCCACAAAACAGGTACAATTATGATCTCCATTTTACAGAGTTAAGTAACTTGGAGCAGATTTCAATCCAGGCAGTTCAGCTCCAGAGCCTATTCCCAGAATTCTGCCGTGTTTGTCTCTGGAATCTATATCTAAGCTGTTTGTAACAAGGGGAAAAAAAAATGTAGTAGATGTAGTAAACGGTAAACTGGCATCAGGAAGGGCTGATGTTGGTCTGAGTTTCTCAGAACACATAAAACAACTGCTGGAATGAAGGGAATGGCACTGAGAACCGGATGCTTGTTCACCATGCCTGTCTCTCCTGCAAAGCCTGATTGTTAAGAGTCCTGTGCTTGCCCCAACATGCACAACTGAAAAGTGTTTTCCTTACTGTGTGTTTATTCACGTATTTCTCTTCCTTCTCCCAGTCTTGAGGAGAAACCTAATTTTTTATCTTTATCGAGTCTTCTTCCTTTTTTACTAACACCTTTCACTTCTTTTGACTCAGGCAGAACCACAAGTCCCTGACATCAGCATAGGGTCTGGATTTCTGGCTCACAGAGTAAATATTGCTGATGTGAGCAACCTTCACCCACTGGCATCATCTCCAGAGTTCTAAGCAGCTGTCCTATTTATATTGCTCAATGTTTACACACATAATAGTGTATCCATCAGGGCACTCATAATAACCAAAGTGACTGATCAAGTTCAGCTGGTCTTCAGGGACTCTCAAAGCCAGTGGTTTTCACAAGGCGGACTGTTTGCCTGACTCTTCTGGCAAAATAAGAATTGCCACAATGGTTTATCTGACACGGTTTCTTTGGTGACCAGGTGGAAGCAATGGCCACCTTTCTGTACCTTTTCTTTCTCTCTTTGATTGTAGTAAAACTAAAATCTAAAACATCTTATGCGCCTTTCAGGAAGTGACCAGACATTCAACTTCCTAAACACCTATAAGGTCCGATGTAATTCTATTAGTCACAAATGCTTCTCAGTCCTGAGATTTCTGGCCTGACAAATGTGGGCAGTGATCGCCAAAAGGCAGTTCATTGCCATAAGGCAGGGCAGAGTAATATTCCACCTCTCGGTGTTGCCTGGGCCAGTGCTCTTGGAGCACCCTATTTCCATTTGCCTTGGTCTTGGAGCAAAATGACTATTGGAGAGAAAAGGGGACAGGGAATATTTGGTGTCATATAGGAGAATGATAAACAGGCACATACTTACTTGACCTCTTTTGCCTCCATTATGCCCTTTTTTGGTCTCTGCTTTTGGAGGAGGGGGCTGTGATAGAAAATAAAAACATTACTTGGGATTTTCAGTACATCTGTGGCAGCAAGCAGTGCCCCAGGTCTTCTGGCCTGTCCACTGCTCTGGGGCCTGACACTGAATCAATATCTATTTATCTATCTCTATCTCTCTCTCTCTCTCACATGTGCGCGCACAAACACAGAGCAATGGTTCTAGCCACTCCCTAATTCTTTTTTTGAGAAAAAGTTAAAGTTTTTATTGACAGGAAAGTGGGCAGGTTTTAGTTGTTTTGAAGTTAATTGCAAAATACTATTCTAATTTTAATTTCTTTCAGTTAAATTTCTTGGAATAAATTAAAGAAATTGGCTATGAATGCTAGATTGTATTTTTATTAAAAGTAAAACACAGGCAGGTGGATTACACACTATGCTAATCCCTATTTTTATAAACCCCAAACTATTTCTCAAGTTCAGGCACATGGTCTCTTTAAGTCACCCTGGCCCTCTTCCCCTAGTCCCATGTATGAGGTATGGTTACACAGATTCATGTTTTTCTACTCCTACCAATGAAGTATTTTTCACCATCGTGAAGTCCTGCTGTGTGCAAGAAGATACAAGAAAGAACACCATTGTGAGATTTGCTTTAATAAGCCCTACATATCGTTTTGAGTATTCTCAAGATACCATTACTTTCTCTTCCTCCTGCAGCATCGCTTTGACTTTGATTTGAAATAGCCAAAAGTCATTATATCTGGTGAATCTGGAGGGTATGATGTCATTGGCGGTTAAAAGCAAAGATAAATCCCAAAGAGACAGAGTACTGAATGAGTTTTGTAACAAGGATCTAGTCTTCCAAGGGATGCACTTTAGTGCTCAGCATGCACTGGCTCTCCAAGAGGGGGCACGCTTGTCAAGCATCGGTGAGGCTCCCACTCAAATTTTCTGTAGATACAATGGTCCTGAATAGAAGGGTGCAGGGAGGCCGTGCAATGTGATCTGGTGAAGATCTGTGTCTAATGGCACCAATTCAGAATAGCAAATGTTGAAAAGTATTCTTGGTTGGCATTATTACTGAATTTCTCATGTGGCTTTTTCTTCCACTCCTTTTTAAAAATTATTATTTCAGGTTAATGTGAGGGTACAAACAACTAGGTCACAATATTTAAATTTGTTAGGTGGATTCCCTCTTCTAGTTGTGTCCTGCACCCAGAAGGTGTGCTATACACCCCTACATTGTACCCATTAAATGAGAGCACTCCAAACCTCTCTCCTCCCTTCCCCTTCCCTTATTCCCCCTCCCCCAACTTGAATTTAAATGAGTTTTTCTCCTCTGTAGGCACGAATTAGACTGCCTACTGGCTTCATGTTAGTATTGGACATTTGCTTTTCCATTCTTGTGATACTTTACTAAGGAGAATGTGTTTCAACCCCATCCAGGTTAAGACAAAAGATATAACGTCCCATCTTTTTATGGCTGAATAGTATTCCATGGTATACATATACCACAGTCTGTTAATCTATTCCTGAGTTAATGGGCATTTAGGTTGTTTCCACATCTTGATTGTAAATTGAGCTGCCATAAACAATCTAGGACAAATGTCCTTATGATAAAATGATTTTTTTTCTGGGTAGATGCCTACTAGTGGGATTGCAAGGCCAAATGGGAGGTCAAATTTGAGTTCTCTGAGGATTCTCCATACTTCTTTCCAAAGAGGCTGTATTAGTTTGCAGTCTCACCAACAGTATAAAAGTGTACCCCCTATCTCTTGAAAGAGCAAGACCCCATTTCTGAAAAAAAATAATCAGTTGTCATGGTGGGTGCCTGTAGTTCCAGCTACTCAGGAAGGAACTCACTATGATCTTTGTAACTTTTCTGATATATATATATATATATATATATATCCCACAAACAAGGATTAGGTTCCTCTCCTGCCTTCAGCCCTGTAATATCACTGTGCACCACCCCAGAGGGACAATCAGTGACTTGTGCACCTGCTTCTGTGATGTTCCCCAAGAGGACTGCTCAGCCAAAGGTCCTTGTTTGCCCAACCCCAGGACTGTAACACAGGCACGAGAGTGTGTGCCTTTACTTCACCAAACTGCCCTCACATCCTAGGATCCAAATCCTTTCTGTGTAAATTCTAAGGCATGATCTTAGCACAGAGCCAGCTGCCTCAGAAATTGAAAGGAGATTAAGTACCATTAGAAACAATGAGGAGATACATATACTTGGTTCATACGCAAAGAAATATGTTTCGTATCAATGACAATAGTGATTTAATTCCAAATGAACTACAAGTTGGATGCTAGAGGGTGTCAGTAACTAGATACCACAGAATTTTTTTACATACCGTTTCAGTGACTTTGATAATATTTTTATGAATTTCCATGAGCATCTCCACACCCTGTAAGTAGAATAACCATGATCTTCCACAATTGCAGTCTAGAATAAAAACCTGTGCCTTGCGTGGCTACTTCTTACTCAGAATATTTATAGAACCCTTGATAAGTCACCCTGGTCAGTGAATAATGTGATCTACAGGCCAGAGGAGTAAATGTTAGTCCTCAGCCCCAGGTTTCCCTAGGTTGCCTGTGAATGAGAGGCCTTCTGCCTCCCTAGCCTCTCTTCATTGTTTAGAACTGCCTGGCTCCATTGGCTGAATCAGGTCTTCATTCTCTTTCATGGTCTCTTGACCCACCTGGACAGCCTTCCTGCAATATACATATCACAGGTCACTAAGGCAGTAGGCATTAAAGGGGCATAAATCCACTGTCACTTAAAAAGCAGGAATGTGTGTTCTGATGAGGACAACTGCATATCAAGACCAAAAGTGGCATGCCTAGTACTCTGGTACCCAAATGGCTTGACAGGTATTAGCCAAAGGAGAGGTCTCGATAGCAGGGTCTGAATATGATCTGACAGATGGTAAGCCACATGTAAATCCTTGTCTTCTCCAACAGGTAAGTCATGAAGCTATAATTACTTTAAAATAATTCTTTATAAAGAAATCATCTTGAAAAAATTTTTTAAAAACTGATTTCCAGTAAGATAAGATATCACTCAATTTATTACTGGGGAGAGTGTCCTATGCTTTTTTGAAAAACATCCACTATACAAATTGAACCTTCAGTTCTCCCCAATGCCTAAGGAGCAAAATATTTCACAAAAAATTTAAACAGGCGCGTTGACTGTTTCAGGGCACTGAAGACAGCACAGACTGAGTGGTGAAGATGCAACTTGGGATTCTTTCATTCTATAAATATGCACTAAATGTCACTTGTGTGCCAGGCAATCTGCCAGGCCTGGAGTTTTTCCTTAATAAACTGGGCTGCTAGGAAAGTGCCAGCTTCCACTTGCTGCTGCCATAGTACCAAGTACAGAGTAAATAAAGATGTCCCAACTCCCCCAAATAACAACCTCCCGGCACTGTCAAGGCCCGCAGTGACTCCTCCATAACTTCTCTGTGAGTCAGAGCATGAGTCAATTCTGCAATGAACCAGACATCTAAGGTTGGTCTAAATTTCTTCCCTTTTGTTTGAGGTCTTGCTTTCTTTCCACTTCCCTGATTTCCTAAAAAATTTTTTTTCTCATTTTATCTTTAATTCCTGCTCCCTTGGTGTCACAAGGGAGCTGCACTAAAAACACATCAAAGATGGAGTTATCTTTTTTTAGAAAAAGTAATTTGAGATAACGTAAGGTACTTGTGTAGCTGTTAATTCAGGATGGGGTATACAAATCACTTCTTTCATTAGATTCAGCTTCCCAGGTGATGACTTCCCACAGCTGACCAGAGTTACCATCAGCAACGGCATAGTTAGCGTTAGTGGCTGTTCCTGAAATAAGGAGAAAGCAAAGGAAAATGAGAAATATGGCTCATTCGCGTGGAGATCCTCATGCCTCCTTGTAATGGAATATCACACATACTAACCTGATTGTGCTTCAGTAGTGCAATCATTGAATACAGAGGATTATGGCCCAGTATGGCACTGGTTTTGGCAACAGCTAGTGACACGGCTCCTATGGCCATACTGCCACAGAGTACAGGTTCAACAGGTTCTGCTGGTAGAATGGGTTTCTCTGTAACAGTATTGTTCTTCCCTGGAGGGAAAAATATTGAGAATAACCCTGTGTTTTCAAACGCTTTGCTTACAAATGGGAAGGCCCCCTTCAACCCACAAGAGGTTTTCTGTTTGATTTCACCTGTGAAACTCAAATCTTTAATCATGGATTTTGCCTAAGAAATTCTATCTAGGCCATTCAGTATTAACTCCTCCAACAATTGTAAGGTAGATATTCTTACCCTCTATTCACATATAAGTAAACAATAGTTAAGTGAGGTTAAGAGACTTCCTCTGTATTTAACAGAAAGTGGACAAAGAGGATTGAATCATCTATGGATTCCAAATCCTTGTGATTCTCTATATTCCACCGGAGCTGCTGCATACCCCACTTTGTCTTCATACATATATCTAACGTATGCCTCTCTTCATACATATATCTAACGTACTGCCTTTCTTTCTTGCTCATCTCAAACCAATTCCTTGTTCTTTGTTATTTATGATCTTTAGAAATGCCTTCCAGATCAACCACCCACCCAGAATCCTTACCCATCTTTCACTCTAACATTTTATCAGCTTCCCTGTTTGATCGGCTACCATGCAGTTCACCACAAATCTCCAGTACTCCTCTTGGTCCTTTCCCCCACAACTGCTGATGCAGATGAAGTGCCCATTAGAGATAAGGTATGTAAGTACTTCACATATAAGAAGTGCTTTTAGCAAACACCTGTCACCTTCTCATTCTTCAAGTTACAGAGTTTTGTTTTAATTTTTTTTGTTGGGATATATTCATGGGATACAGGTGAAATTGCACTAATTTGCATTCATCACTGTAGTAAAGCACACTTGTACCTACCAGGCAACCTTTCAGCACCCACCCTCCTCTCTTCACCCCTCCAACTCTCTGTTGTTTCCAACAGACTGCATACTGTTTTCATGTGTACACATTATTTGGTTCCCAATTATAATGAGAACATGTGGTATTTGTCTTTCTGTATCTGAGTTGTTTCACTTAAGATAATGGCCTCCAGTTCTATATATGTTGCTTAGCAAAAGACATGATTTCATTTTTTTATGCCTGAATATTTTACTGTGTGTATATATACACTGCACTTAATTTATCAATCTTCTGTTGATGGGCACATAGGTTGATTTCATATCTTTGCTATTGTAAATACTGCTATGAAAAACATATAAGTATAGGTATCTTTTTAATATACAGTAGAAACTCTGTTAAGTTTGACCACACAAAGACTGTAACAAACTGGTCAACATATGCAGGTGGTCAACATAAAGAACTAGGCCTATTATACTGATATGTACATATGGTGCATGTCTAGTCTGTGAAAATTAGGTCAACTTAAGGAGGTGGTCACCTATGGAGGTTCTAGTATTGATTTATTTTTCTTTTGGTAGATACCCAGTGGTGGGATTGCTGGATTGTATGGCAGTTTTATTTTTAGTTCTTTGAGAATCTCCATACTGTTTTCTGTAGAGATTTTATTAATTTACATTCCTACCAACAGTGCATAAGAATTCCCTTTTCTCAGCATCCTTACCACATCTGTTATTTTTTGTCATTTTAATAATAGCCATTCTGATTGGTAGAAGATAATTGTGCTTTTAATTTGCATTTTTCTGATGATTAGCGATGTTGAACATTTCTTCATATGCTTCCTAGCCATTTGTTTTCTTTTGAAAAATGTCTATTCATGTCCTTGGACATGAACATTTTTAATGGGGATATTTGGTTTTTGTTGTTACTTGCGTTCCCAGTATATTTTGGATATTAGTCTCCCATCAGATTAATAGGTTGCAAATATTTTCTCCCACTCTGCAGGTTATTGGTCCACTCTGCTGATTATTTCTTTTGCCATGCAGAAGCTTTGTAGATTAAGTACGTCCTATTGGTCTATTTTTGTATCTGCTGCCTGTGCTTTTGAGGTCTTAGTCATGAATTCATTGCCTACATCAGTGATTTTTCACTGGTGTGCCATGACACACTGGTGTGCTGTGAGAGGATTTTAGGTGTGCCATGAAAATTTTTAAAGATCATTAATTAAATTATTGTCAAAAGAAGTTTATAGCATAGTAACATATTCTTTTTTTACTCTTTTTAAAAGTCAACATAATTATTTTAAGTGTGCTGCAGAAGTTTAACTATAGGTTCAACTGTCCCATAAGATAAAAATGGTTGAAATACATTAGCCTAAACCAATGGCCAGGGGACTTTTTCCTAGATTTTCTTATAGTATTTTTGTAATTTAGGGCCTTATGTTTAAGTCTTGAATTCATTTTGAGTTGATTTCTGTATATGGAGAGAGATAGTAGTCCAGTTTCATTTTTCTGCTATGGCGATTTAATTTTCCCAGCATCATTTATTGAAAGGAGTATCATTTCCCCAGTGTATGTTGTTGTTGACTTTGTCAAAGATTTGTCAAAGTTATAAGTACGTGGTTTTATTTCTGGATTCTCTATTCTGCTCCACTGATCCATGTCTTGTAGTAGAATTTGAAATTAGGTCTTTAGCTGTGTGAAGCTGAGATTTAGACAGAACATGAACCTCCAGCTAATTTTTTCCTTCCTCAAAATTGATTTGGCTATTCTAGCTCTTTTTTGGTTACATATGAAGTTTAGACTTGTTTTGTCTAATTCTGCAAAAAAAAAAATCGGCATTTTGCTTTGAAACTATAGATTGTTTGGGGGACTATGGCAATTTTAATGATATTAATTCTTCAGATCCACAAGCATGGGGTGTTTTTCCGTTTGTATCATCTACAATTTCTTTCATCAGTGTTTTGTAGTTTTCTTTGTAGAGATCTTTCACCTTCTTGGTTAAACATATTCCTAGGTATTTTATTTTATTTTGTAGCTATTATAAATGACATTACCTTCTTGGTTTGGCTTCTGGCTAGAATGTTATTGGTATATAAAAATGCTACTGATTTCTGTACATTGACTTTGTATCCTGAAACTTTAGGGAATTCATTTATCAAATCTTAGAGGTTTTTTTTTTTGTGAAGTCTTTAGTATTTTCTAAATATAAGCTCTTTTTATCACCAAATGGAGATAATTTGATTTCTTCTTTTCCAGTTTGGATGCCTATTAGTTTTTTCTCTTCACTGATTTCTCTGTTGAGGACTTTTAATACCATGTTGAGTAAGGGTGGTGAAAGTGGACATCCTTGTCTTATTCCAGATCTTAGGGGAAATGCTTTCAACTTTTCCCCACTAAGTAAGATTTGGCTATAGATTTCTCACATATGGTCTTTATTTTGGAGTATGTTCCTTCTATGCTGAGTGTTTTGGGATTTTTTGTCATGAATGGGTATTAAATTTTATCAAGCTCTCTTTCTGTATCTCATGAGCTGATCATATGTTTTTGTCTTGAATTCTGTTGATGTGATATATCACATTTATTGATTTGCATATGTTGAACAATCATTGCATTCTTGGTATAAAACCCACTTAATCATGGTGTATTATCCTTTTGATGTGCTATTGGATTCAGTTTGCTAGTATTTTGTTGAAGATTTTTGCATATGTGTTCAACGAGATACTGGTCTGTATTTTTTTGTTGTTGTGTTCTTGCCTGGATGACACTGGCCTTAGAAAATGAGGAAAAATTCCCTCCTTGTTTTTTTTGAAGCAGTTTCGGGACAATTGGTGTTAGTTCTTTGTAGCTCTGGTAGAATTTGACTGTGAATCCATCTGGTGCCAGGCTTCTTTTGTTGGGAGATTTTTTTAAATTACTGAGTCAATCTCTGCATTCATTTTTGATTTGTTTAGGAGTGCCTGTTTCTTCTGAGTTCAATCTCTGGAGGTTTTATGTTTCTAGGATTTATAATTTATCCACTTCCTCCAGGTTTTACAGTTTGTAAGTATATTGTTGTTCATAATAGTCCTTGATAATCTTTTGTATTTCTGATTTTGTTTATTTGTATCTTCTCTCTTCTTGGCTAGTCTGGCTAGTGGTTTATCATTTTGCTCTTTTTTGAAGAAACAACTTTTAGTTTTCTTGAAATATATATTGTTCTTTATATGTTGATCTTTATATTGTTTTTGTTGTTGTTGTTTCTATTTCATTTAGTTCCATTCTTAACTTTGTTATTTCTTTTCTTCTGCTAAATTTGGGTTTGATTTGTTCTTGTTTTTCTAGTTCCTTGAGGTATAATTTTAGGTTGTTAATTAGTGATCTTCCTACTTTTTTGATGTAGACGTTTAATGCTATAGCTTCCCTGTTAGCATTGCTTTTCCTGTAGCAAACAGGTTTTGGTATGTTGTCTTTTCTTTTCTTTTTTTTTTTTTTTTGAGACAGAGCCTCAAGCTGTTACCC
>CAUYON010182360.1:0-92161 GCA_963573935.1 Arctocebus calabarensis | reverse complement strand
GGGCCCACCAAACAACAATGACGGCTGCAACCAAAAAATGGCCGGGCATTGTGGCGGGTGCCTGTAGTCCCAGCTACTTGGGAGGCAGAGGCAAGAGACTCGCTTGAGCCCAGGAATTGGAGGTTGCTGTGAGCTGTGATGTCACAGCACTCTATCCAGGGTGACAGCTTGAGGCTCTGTATCGAGAAAAAAAAAAAAAAGAAAAGAAAAAGAGAAAAAATAGTTCAGTGTTAGACCTGTTTTGTTTGAATGCTACCATCACTTAATCATTCTTCTAGTCAGTTGGTGTTTGGAAATGCAGAGTTCTAGTTCTTGCAAAAAACTTACATTAGAGCCAAGGATTTTAAAACAGTTTAATGATATTTGCTCTTTACCTGGTACTTACTGTGTATGATCACTATGCATCGGGTGAAAATTCATTTTAACACTTAAAACACAGTCCTCTAATACAAATGCTATAATTTTTACTTAATAAAGAAAAACACTGAGATACTTAGTTAACAGGTTCAATTAAGAGTAGAATTATTGATATATTTGAAAACTTGTCAGGATGACCACATAGATGCTTCTCTGCCTCCCAGTAATATAATGAGTTATAGAATTTGGTGAGAATATAAACAGAAAATATTACGAGACCCACAGGTGTTGGTGATGGTTGATTTTTTTCTCTTAATTTTTAAGAATGATACTTAGAAATCATCTAAACCAAACTATAAATATTAAATATTCTAGCTACCTTTAGATATGGCAAGAAGAAAAACCAATTCATTTTGGCTTAGATACCCTTTCAGATAGAAGTAAAAATAGTCAAAGCATCAAACTAACTTTATAGAAAATGTTTGTCTGTGAAAACTTTTGAAAATATCTTTTCTATGTGACATTTTAATGCAGCGTAATGTCCGTGGCTTTTTATTGATAAAAAACAACAGAACCTCAAGGGAAATGCTACAACTCAGTGAGCATGACTGATGTGCATAGCTGGACGTCTACATTGCTAAAATAAAATTTGAAATGAGTATGTTTGGTACCAGCAGATAGGACTTAGGTGGTAGAATAAGGAAAAATGCTACACCCATAGATCCCATAAATAAGCCATCTCAATTGGCAAGCATGAAATGACCTTCTTTGTCAGTCTATTTAAAACTATGTATTTTTGAAATCAATGATTTTAAGTACTTAAAATGAAATACCAAAAAATAAATAATTATAAGGCATACCAATTATATTAAATAATATTCTCAAAATAGTTTTAAATGTGATATGACAATACATGTTCTTATTTATTAACACCATTAAAAAATTATTTTACAGGTCCAGTAACAAATGTTATTTTATGATGATTATCAGCATAAATAATAAAGATATCTGCAAGGAGAACAGATTTCTAATATGATACCTAGTGGTGAGAAAGTCATAGGAATTGCCAGTAGTACTGTGGCTATTGTCTAAATTCATAATTGAGAGAAATGCTTAATTTCTTATATGTGTTAAAAATAAAGATGTGGTATTTTTCTCCATTTAATTTTCTCATACACATGCCAGATAGCAACATCAATCAAAAAAGAAAAAAAAAAAAAAAACACTGAATTCTATTTACAGACTCGAAGTTATGAATTCCTATATTAACATGTTTCCACTTTATAATGTTATTTGTCATTTACTTGAAAAAATAAAGTAAATTAAATGGCCTAACTGTGATTTCAAGTAAAGAAAACCTAAACACTTAAAAGACAGAAAAGGTGAGGGAGAAATTAGCTATGATAGCAAACACATAAAACACAAACACAGATGTCACTTATCACATTTAGAAATGAAATAGTTAAAATATGCAATTGAAGAATCATTTTTCATTGCTCTTCAAGGTCTAGTTTAAGTCCAGTGAAACTAGTATTATTTTTTGTTATTATTAAAATTTTACAAGATGTTGTTAAGAACATCATATTATTTGCTTTTTTTTCTCTTGCCAATCAGAATTGCATTTTTCTCTTTCTTTCCATCCTCTTCTTCCTTATCAACATTCCTTATATTAATGTTTCTTCTGTAGAGATAGCTGAATTTAAAGAAAAATTTTAGATTAATACAGACACAGATTTCCTAAAATGCTATTCCTTTGCTGTGGTCTTATTAAAAAATGAACTTCAAATAACATTAGTTTAATATCTCAAGAGAAAAAAAATATGTCTGTGGTTTGGAAACATTACTGCTGTTAATGGACGACAATAACAGAATAAGGTATTGGTCAATTACTTAGAAAAGAAATGACAATCATTTTTTTCCAACAAAAAACATATGGCTCTGTCAACCCTCTTAAATACCTGTCCTGGGGCCCCCCTAATGGTATATGTGAGGGCTTAAAATGGTATTTAATGTTTTTAGGGAGTTTTCTATCCTTGGAAAACAAAATTATATTGCCTAAGATAAAAAAAAATTTTTTTGAATGAGAAGTGATTTTTATAAAGGTTATGTAAGATGAATTTTGAACAAATAGGTCTGTATTCACATAAACTAAAACATCTCTAGGAAATAAATGTGTAACATTGAGCGCTCACTTATTTAACTAATTGCTTAATCTTAAAAAAAAATGACAGATTATTCTATTGAAATATATTTTTAGAAAAGAACTTCAAGATGACCATCTCGCAGCACTTAGAACTCACCTCTTCCACAGAGAAGGATCAAAAAAGAGAACAAATAATCACAATTGGAATAAAGTATCTAAGAGAGAACACTAGAATTCAGCAGGAAAATGACAGAGAATCTCTGAAGCAAAGAAGGAGGGGAAATTATAGTAACCACCCTAGTTGAGTTCAGCTTGGAGTTAGGAGAAACTCCCCACTGGGGGAAAAAGGTAAGAAGAAATCACCAGTGGTTCACATTTGCATGGGAGACTCCTGATATCTCCTGCTGGGAAAGCCCCTCCCTCTCATGGGTCTTGACACTATTATAGGGAGTTGCTTAGCATCCAATGTCCCAGAAAGGGGGTACCTGGGTCTCAAACACCTCATTGACAACAATTCCACTTAATCACTCAGCAGCAATACCTCTATGTACCTCCATCTGCCTCTAGGGACCTATGAAACAGCCCTCCTGGGTACCATTTCAGGGCCTGAAAACAGGCTGTCAACTCTGTCTCCTAAATAATCTGTTTGGGATGGAACTTCCCTGTCTGCCATGACTAGCCCTTACATACACCATTAGGGGACTTGAGGGCAGGTACATCCACCTGCCATCATTGTCAGTACCCATACAGGTCATCTGGGGGTTTGGGGATCAATTCACAATATGAATGAGAAATTCAACAAATAGGTATCATTTAAAAAACACAGAAATCCTAGAATTTAAAAGTTCATTAAATAAAACTAAAGACTATAACTGAGAGCTTCAATAATAGAATAGATAAAGCAGAGGAAAGAATTTGTTAACTTGATGACAGATCTTTTGAAATAAGCCAGTAAGAACATAAATAAATAAGACTAAAGAAAAGCTATGTAATCTATGGGAAACTATAAAGTGAACAATATTCAGACTCTTCCAGGAGAAGAGAAGGATAAACTCAAATAAAATGTATTTAACAAAATAAGTGTTAAAAATGTTCCAGGTCTTTATAGATAGATAGATAGATAGATATGGATATATATGTGTGTATATATGTATATATACACACATACACACACACATTCAGATAAAGGAAACTCAAACATTTCCAGATAGATTCAACATAAAAACATCTTGAAGGTGTATTTTAGTGAAGCTGTCAATGGTTGAAAGCAAAGGAAGAGTTCTAAAAACAGCAAGAGGAAAGGATCAAATCGCAAATAAAGGATTTTGTCATACTAACATCAGATTTATTAGCAGAAACTCTACAGGCCAAGAGAAAATGGAACAATATATTCAAAGTGCTAAAAGAAAAAAAAAACCATTAGTCAAGCATATTATACCAAGCATAGCTATTCTTCAAAAATGAAAGAAAAATAAGTCTCTACCAGACAAGAAAAAAACTGAGGAAATTCAGGCAACCCCACAAGAAATATAAAAGGAAGTCCTACATCTTAAAAAGTGAAAGGGTGATATCTACCATAATGAAAACATGCAAAAAGTATAAAACTCACTGGTAGAGCAGACACTCAAATAAGAGAATTCAAATATTACCACTACATAAAACCACCCAATTGCAATATATATAATAAAGAGAAGAAAAAGAAACAAAGGATATGTGAACAACAAGAAAACAATGAACAAAATGACAAGAATGTATCCTCACCTATAGATAATGATCTTCAATATAAATGGACTAACCTTCTCTCTTAAAAGGTATAGACTGGCTTATTGGATAAAACAAAATGACCCAACCATATGCTGCCTACAAAAAACTCAAATTACCTATAAAGACAAATATTGACTGAAAGTGAAAGAATAGAAATTGATATTCCATTCAAAGAGAAAACCAAAAGAGATCAGGAGTAGCTGTAATTATATTAAAAAAAAAAAAAAGGGCAGCACCTGTTGCTCAGTGAGTAGGGCACTGACCCCATATACTGAGGGCTGCGGGTTCAAACCCAGCCCCAGCCGAACTGCATCAAAACTTAGCCGGGTGCTGTGGCGGGTACCTGTAGTCCCAGTTACTTGGGACACTGAGGCAAGAGAATCGCTTAAGCCCAAGAGCTGGAGGTTGCTGTGAGCTATGACTCCACAAAAAAAAAAAAAAATAGATTTTAAGTCAAAACAGTAAAAAGAAACAAAGAATATCACTATATAGTGATAAAGGATCAATTCATCAAGAGGATATAATAATTCTATATCTCTCTCTCTTATATAAATAAACCACCATAGTGTCCATAAAGTTCACGTGTAACTTAAAATCCACAATTCCAAAAGTCCACATAAATTTTAGTTTCACCACATACACACACACACACACACACACACACACACACACACCACACACGTAGATATTTAACATTCAACTCTGGAGAACCCAGATAATAGAAATAAACTTTACTACAATAATAGTTGGGGACTTCAACCCTCAACTGTCTGCATTAGACATTATCTAGAGAGAAAATTAACAAAGAAAACATTGGATTAGAGAATGTTCTATAATTTATTCTGTAGTGATTGGATGAAATGTTCTGTAAATTTCATTACCAGCACATGATATCTGTAAATGTTCATTACCAGCACATGGTATAGTCTCCAGAATAAACCATATGTTAGGCCACAAAACAAGTATCAACAAATTTTTCAAAATTAAAATCATACCCAGTATCTTTTCAAACCACAACCAAAACTAGAAATAACATACAAATATTTAAAATTTCACAAATACATGAAAATTAAACAACATGCTCCTGGATGACCATTAGGTCAAATGAGAAATTTAAAAGGAAATAAAAACATTCTTGAAATAACTAAAAATAGAAACACAGCCTAGTAAAATCTATAGGATACAACAAAGCAGTGGTAAAATTAAAGTTATAGCAATAAATGCCTACATCAAAAAATTAGAAAGAATTCTAAAAAACAACCTGATGATGTACCATAAGGATCTTGAAAAGCAACAACAAGCTAAATACCCAAAATTAGAAGGAAAGAAATGATAAACATCAGAGCAGAACTAAACTAAAAAGATACTAAATCAATACAAAGAATTAATAAAATGAACAGTTTTAAAAAATACATAAACAAAATTGATAATCTTTTTTTTTTTTTTTTTTGAGACAGAACCTCAAGCTGTCACCCTGCGTAGAGTGCTGTGGCATCACAGCAACCTCCAATTCCTAGGCTCAAGTGGGTCTCTTGCCTCCGCCTCCCAAGTAGCTGGGACTACAGGCGCCTGCCACAACGCACGGCCATTTTTTTGGTTGCAGCCGTCATTGTTGTTTGGTGGGCTCGGGCTGGATTCGAACCCGCCAGCTCAGGTGTACGTAGCTAGCACCTTAGCCCATTGAGCCACAGGCACCGAGCTGGAAAATTGATAATCTTCTAACTATACTATCTAAGAAATGAAGTGAGAAAATATAAATAAATAAAATAACAAATGAAAAAGGAGACATCACCATTGACTCCATGGAAATGTTATAGATCATCTGTGACCTATTATGTGCCACTCTAATGGATTGGAAAACATAGAGGAAATGGATAAACAGACACATACCCTCCAAGAAGGAACCAAGAGGAAACAGAAAACATTAACAGGTCAATAATGAATAATGGGATTGACTCAGTAGTGAAAAGTCTCCCAACCAGAACAACCCAGGACTGAATGAATTCACTTCACTGCTAAATTCTACCAAACTTATAAGGAAGAACTAATACCACTTTTTCCCAAACTATTCCAAGCAATTAAAGAAGAGGAGATTTTTTCTTATGCATTTTTTAAGGCCAATATTATCCTCATGGCACAAGCAGGCAAACCCACAACAATAAAACTACATGCCATGTCCCTGATAAACATAGATGTGAGAAATTTCCAAAAATACTAGCAAACTGAATCCAACAATACACCAAAGATAATATACCAAAATAAAGGGAGATTTGTCACGGCATTGGAAGGATGGCTCAACATAGGTAAATGAGTAAATGTGATATATCACATTAATAGAAACAAGAATAGGAGCCCTTTGATCATCTAGGTAGATGCTGAAAAATAACTTGATAAAATTCAACGTTCCTTTAAGATAAAAATTCTCAACAAATTAGGCATAAAAACACACCATGACACCCCAGCTATCATACTGAATGGATAAAAGCTAGAAACCTGTCCTTCATGTCAGAGACAAGATACTCACTTTTACCACTCGTATTCAAAATGGTACTGGTTGTCCTGACCAAAGCAATTAGGGAAGGAAAGGAAGTAAAAGGCATCCAGATTGGAAAAGAGAAAACTAAATTGTTCTTCTTTGCAGATGACATAATCCTATATATAGAAAAATGTAAAAACTTAATCCAAAACTTCTTAGAATAAACAAGTTCCATAAACTTGTATGATAAGAAATCAACATACAAAAATACTGCAACTTCTTACTCATATGTGAGAGCTAAAAAAATTGAGCTAATTGAGGTAGACAATAGCATAATAATTAACAGAGGCTGGGAAGGGTAGGAGACAGGAATGGAAAAGTTTTTTAATGGGCATCAAAAATTAGACAGGAGGAATAAGTTACATTGTTTGACAGCATAGTACAGTGACTAAAGTTAACATATTTCAAAATAGCAAGAATACAATTTGAAATGTTCTTAACATCAAAAAATGATAAATGTTTGAGGTAATGAACATCCTAAATACCCTATTTGGATCATTACAAACATGTAGCAAAGTATCACCTAATATATCACATGTAGCAAAATGTACCCCTAAAATGTGTCTAGGTATTATGTATTGACTAAAAAAAAAACCACTTTTAATAAAAATTAAAACTTGTTTCAGCAAGTATAATGTGATACCCACTCCCTTCGTTGTTCTCTATAAGCACCCCTTTGAAAATGGAACATAATCACGGAAGGACCCATTAAACAGCTTTTAAAATACTAAATGTGAAATACTAAGTGCTAATATTTCACTGAAAATGCCTATGCATTTGTTCCCACAGCTATTTGTAGATATGTGAATGTGCTTTAGACTATTTAAAAGCAGCAGAAGAAATATATGTAAAGGTCATCAATCCAGAGTCTATCTCTATCTATCTCTAAGGACTGACTGTTCACAGATATTTTTAAAAGCTTTTCTTTCTTTCTCTGTCTCTCTCATGTGCTTTTTTTTTTTTTCCTATGAGCTTTGATAGCAAATGTTAAGGGAAAGAATACGAGATTTAGATGTTTAAATGTAGCCCAAAGGACACACCTTCTGGTTCCAATTTCACATGAAGATCCGGATTCAGATCCATGTTCAATCTTTAGATAACTTCTTTTAAAAGGAGGCAAAATGAATACATTTTAGGTAAATTTGTGTATAGCTTAACTTGAAGACAGAAAGAAACTTTTACTACCTAGTGCATCCGTGATAAGACAAAAAAAGTCATGCTTATTGATAACTATTACAAAAACTCAGCAAATGGTCCTGGGATTTCTTAGTGGAATGATGATCTGGGTCCATGTTTATACATGGGTTTCACCTATTGAAATGCTTGTAAAATTAAAATGTTCATTACACACTATTTCAAATTTATAACTCTTTCTAGATAATGCAGGGGATTCCAGAGATAGTTTTTGAAGCGGTCTTTTATATGATTATATACAAAAAAGATGGGATAATTATCTCTTTTCGATTATAGTAACAAATGGAGAGTAAAAAGATACATAAAAGATAAATAAAAAGGAATCACAAATAGAAAATATGCACCAAAGTGTCAATAATTAGAAAGGTAATTATAGAATGGAGAGAGAATAAGTAGGGAGAAATAGAAAAATAAAATAGAAGAGACATTAAGAAATAATGCCTTGTATTTTTGTCAATGTAGCAAATTATATTTGCTTAAAAACACCATTTTTTGTAAAGATATTAAAAAAGTTGGATAAAATATAATGATAGCATACTGAAATATAAAAATGAGCTTGTAAAAATAATACCAAAACACAAAGAAGGAAATCAAGGGGAAAGAGAAATAAGTAGAAACTGATACAAAGGTAGCTTTTTATTTTTTTGGACAGAGTCTCATTCTATTGCCCAGGCTATGTGGCTAGAATGCTAGCCTTAGCTGACAGCAACCTCAAACTCCTGGGTTCAAGCATTTCTCCTGCCTCAGCCTCCTGAGTAACTGGGACTACCAGCACTGCCACAACAACCAGCTAATTTTTTTTCTATTTTCAATGGAGATGGAGTCTCCTTGCTCTGGCTCATCTCAAACTCCTGAGCTCAAAGAATCCTCATGCTTCAGCCTCCCAGAGTGCTAGGATTACAAATGCCAGATACTATGCCCAAGATTGGCTTTTTTTTGAGACAGAGTCTAACTTTATTGCCCTCCATAGAGTGCCATGGTGTCACACAGCTCACAGAAACCTCCAGCTCTTGGGCTTAGGCGATGCTTTTGCCCCAGCCTCCCAAGTAGCTGGGACTACAGGTGCCCGCCACAGGATCAGCTTTTAAAAGTCATTCAAGGTTAACATCAAGGCCTTGGGCCTCTGTAAGTTGTGAAGTTGATTATGATGTCAATATAACATGGACTAGATTCACTTTAAGTTTTCTAAAATAGCCATTTATTAATAACATTTTTAAAAAGTAAACTCTTTACATGGTTAAAAAGAAAAACTATACTGAAAGGTATGTTCGGAGAAGTTTCAATCTCACCCATACCCTTTCTACCCTGTTTTCACCCACGACAATTGGTAACCATTATCCTTAGTGTTTTGGTTATTTTTCCCATATTTCTTTTTTAAAAATAAGCAATGCTCTACTACATTTTGAAAATTTTTCCACAATATATTCTGGACATCAACCTATAAGAGTTCACAGAGATCTTCCTTATTGTTTTAAATATCTGAACAACAATAATAACGGCCATGTCGTGTATATTCATGAAGGTTGATTCCAAAATTTGCTCTTACAAATACCTCTCCATGAATAAACTTATTTATAAGTTGTCTGGTATATATGGAGGTATATCCTCAGGGTGTATGTTTCTTTAAATGGCTTATTTTGGTGGCTTAATGGGAAATGCCTATATAATTCTGAAAAATATTGCCAAAGTCCTCCCTAGAAAGGTTGTGCATGCCTGTCAGCAATCTATGAAAGTATTTCCTCATGATTTCCTCAGTAGAGTGTGCTGCCTAGTTTTTCAATCATTGCCAATCTCATAGCTGAGAAGTGATATTTCAGTGTAGTTTTAGTTTATATTTAAAAAAATTTTGAGCAACGTTAAGAATCATCACTTTGTAATTAGTCATTTGTCTAATTTTCATCTGAAACTGCCTATAGACATGAAATCTGTATTTCTCCTGGTTCATGATTTTTTATTTCGTTTATGTAGTTTTCTTTTTGTTCATATAAAAATTTCTTTTTATAATTTTTATGTAGTCAAATTTATCTGTTTCTTTATCATCTCTGAATTTGAGTCTGTTATACTTCCTTACATTCACACATAAAGGAGCTGAGCCATCTCTTCTTCTAGACTCTCTAAAGTTTATTTCTTTACACTTGAATACTTGGTGCATCTGGACTACTCTGATGATTCATGAAAAGCAGGACAGAATTTTATTTTGTAAATGATAACTTAGTTGACCCATTACTATATATATATATATAAAGTCTTTATTTAGATGGGTGTTGAAGCTGAGACTTCTTGTAAAATTCAGACCTTCAAAGCATGACCCTTCCAAAATAAGACTGGAAAAATATCAATTTGGCAGCAAATGGAGATGACAAAGAAACATGCTTTCATTGGCCAGGATTTGGGGGAAAATACTTTTTAGAACAAAAATCAAGGATCCACAGATATAAAGAATCATTTTCATACAGGCCCTGTTTTTTCAACCATAATGCAATCAAGTTGAAAAGGAATAACTAAACCCAACTAAATACCCTGTGTGTGGGCATTTTCACACACGCTTAGAGTAACAAGGATTAACATTGGAAAACATTTAAAATCAAATAATTGTAACAAAGGGTAAATCAAGACAAGTGGTAATTAGCTCAATCAGTGCAGATAAAAAAAACTATAAATTTAAATAGTTATGTTAGAAAAAAAGAAAGTCTGGACATGAATGAGAGACATGTCTAACACAGAAAGAGTATAACCACAAAATTAATAAAATGAAACTAGAAGAAAGGAAATAAAAAGAACAGGAATTAAAGAAATGAAAACATTACAAATTCATATAAGCCCTAGGATAGGGTAAGACCTAGAACCGAGCTATGATATGGTGGGGTGAGTTCGGTTAAACCACTTCAGAGAGTACTTTATGATAGGTACTTCATTTAAAAATATGCTCCCTTAGCCTGGTGCCTGTGGCTCAACAGGCTAAGGTGCTAGCCACGTACACCTGAGCTGGCGGGTTCAAATCCAGCCTGGGCCCGCCAAACAACAATGATGGCTGCAACCAAAAAATGGCTGGGTGTTGTGGCGGGCGCCTGTAATCCCAGCTACTTGGGAGGCAGAGGTGGAAGACTCACTTGAGCCCAGGAATTGGAGGTTGCTGTGAGCTGTGAAGCCATGGCTCTCTATCCAGGGTGACAGCTTGAGGCTCTGTCTCAAAAAAAAAAAAAAAAATGCTCCCTTAAACCTAGCAGTCTCCAGGAATCCTATTCCTAGGTGTACAGCCTATTAAAATTTATACAATGTCTAATTCCAGTAATGTTTAAAACGGGGAAAAATTGTAAATAATACTCATATCCATCATCAGGAGAATAAACAAATCAATTGTGGCCCATCTACACGATGGAGCTTTATACAATATGAACACATTTAAAGAACTTAATTCAATGAGAAATCAAGGTACAGAAGGATATATCAAACATGGCATCTTTATAAAGTTTTAAATATTTAAATTAAATATTAGAATATGAAATTTATAAATACCAAAATTTGAAGAGTAGTCACTTTTGGTTGAAAAAGAACCAGGTGATGTTAAAATACCAATTTTAAATTGGTAATCTGTTGACTTCAGGTGCATTTGCAATGTTTTATTTCTGTAAGAATAGTAATGAGTAAATAAAATTGTATTAAATTGAGGCTATTGTTCCATAAATATCATTTTTTAAATAACAAAAAAAAAAAAGAAAAATGAAAAAGAAACACAATAGAAACAACGGTAGGAATAGAAATGGGAGATAGAAAATAAAAAAGGAATAAAAGAGATTGAAGAAAAAGAAATTATTCACTTCTGAACTAGTGGCAAAGTCCTACAATCATCTACCTGACTGTGCTTTCCCTAAGAAGTCTCTTAAAGTGGGTTAACAAGTACTTCTAAGAGGGGTGGTGCCTGTGGCTCAAAGGAGTAGGGTGCCTGTGGCTCAAAGCAGTAGGGTGCTGGCCCCATATGCTGGAGGTGGTGGGTTCAAACCCAGCCCCAGCCAAAAACAGCAAAAAAAAAAAACCAACCCTCTAACAGATACCAAGATTAAAAGATTTCAATTCTTAAAAATATGAAGAAAATATGTTTTAACAAGGACATGAATGAATGGACATGAGAGGAAGGCCCATGAAAAGTGGAGAGATAAGAAGCTATTCAGTCTATGTCACAGACTCAGGATATTTAGGAAATTAATTTGGAAGTAAAGCAAAATTCACAAGAGTTCTATAAACATAATTCACCAAGACTCCTTTCTGCCTTAGCAAGGCAAGAAATATTATCTGCAGGACTAATTATTTGCTTCCAGTACCAGTTTTCCTCTAAACTCTTGCTTAGGGAAAAAAAAAAGTCAAGAGACACCTATTAAGTCCGTTGTGTTTGGGCTCAGACCTGCCCTTAATTTACTCTAGAGACTGTAAGTCCATTGTGATATAGTGAAATAACTACATTTCAAGCATAGAAATCCACAGGCTGACTCATTGGTTCTAAATGGACATGAGGCTCCAGTGGACTCAATACTACAAAAAAACAGTCTGAGGCCACACTGCACACCACAGACTCACCTTACTCAGAGCCGGGAAAAAACCAGGGAAGCTTTTTTCTCTCCAGATATGTCAATATCTTCTAATAAAATTTAACAACTTCTGAACTTCTATAAGAATAATTATTTTGATAGACATTGCTTTCGGTTGTTTATATTTTGAGCCGAGAAATTAATGTAAGGAGAGCTATTTCCATAAATCTTGTTTGATTATTTTTCTCCTTTCTTCCTTCTTTCTACCAATCACCCCCTTTGAAAATATTATCTATTCAAAACCAAAGATAAATGAATAGAATCTTGGATAGAATAATTCAACAGATCATAAATGAACAGGTTTTATTGGCAATATAACTAATGATAGACATGATTTGTGATTTCTACAAGTTTTATTAATGAATCACCCCTAAATTGTTTGCAGACGCATAATAATTTCTTAGAGCTTGATTTATTCTTATATAAATCAAGTATATAACTGAAATAATTATAAATAAATTCCACTATGTTCATTGCTTCTAAAATAAGTGTATTTAAATAAACAAGTCTCCAATAAGAGAATTTTTGCAAAAATAAATACTAAATATAGGTGGATGGTGGTTTTAAAATATCTAAAATATTGAAGAATATTGTACTTATTCTTAGAAATAAAGTCATGTCTATATATCTTTAAAGCTTTATCTTCTACTTCCAAATATATTATCATTAAAATAGCAGCAAACTGCCCTAAAAATGACCCCCAAACTGAATTATTACTCACCTTGATTCATTTCTTCACCCTGAGGAGTTTGGCAGATTCAGCTCAGAGCAAGAAGAGAACAACTCTTACTATTATGGGAATTAATGTACACACAGAAAAGAGAAACACAATAATAAAGTTTTATAATCCTTAGAAATTTAATGATGTATAAAATCTGGCTGTGGATGAATAGAGGAAAATTTTGGCATATAAATATTCTAACAACTCAGCAAATTTACTAATATTATATTACTAATTTATTAATAGTATATTACTAATTTACTAATGTTATGTTAATAGGTAGGGCTGTAAACATCTAATGGTATAATAAATAAAAGCTCTCATTCATATAGCAATCATTTACTATCTGCAACAATCCTTTGAGCCAGGTAGGGAATTATTATTATTACCCTATTTTTAGTTAATAGTTAAAGATAAAGATAGCTTAAGACAAAGTTACTGAGGCACACAGTGAAAGAGTAACTTGCCAGAGCTCACACTTTTGGCAATTTGCAGGGCTGAAATTCCAAGGAGTATCTATCTAACCTTAAAGACTCTGATACAACACACCCTACATACTGAATACAGCAGCACAAAAAAATTAAACATTTCAAGAAATTAGTCTAAATAAAAAGGAGATTTTCTTCATCTTTCTTCTCTCCCTTCCATTTTTTTTTCTCTTGAGACAACGTCTCAAGCTGTCACCCTGTGTAGAGTACTGTGGCATCACAGCTCACAGCAACCTCAAACTATTAGGCTTAAGAGAGTCTCTTGCCTCAGCCTCCCAAGTAGCTAGGACTACAGGGGCTCACCACAATGCCTGGCTACCCACCCTTTATTTTCTTCAATATTTAAAATTTATTTCATTGAAATTCAATACTTCAATATTATTGAAATTTTTATTTCAAATATTGTAGTTCTAGACACACCTAAAATAATCAGTACATCTGCAAGATATTATCAAACAGAGTTTTATCAATTTTCTACTGCAAGAGTTTCTAATTCGGGACTCAAAGCCCATCACCCTTCTAGAAATGTTTGCACAATTAAGTTTCCATTTTGGGGGAGAGGACAAATGCCTTGTTTCCAACTGTGGAGTCACAGCTCCTCCTTGACATTTTAAGAATTATTGGCATACTGTCTTATATCTATAAGCTAAGATTGAAATATATAGTTCTTGCTGAACTTTATCCAAGTATGGAATCCACTATTAATTAATATGTTAATATTAATATTTAATAATATTAAATGTTTGGTCAATCCTAAGGAGATAACCCACTAAGTATATTCTACAAATGTGTCATACTATTAAAAAGTAAAGTTACCATATATTTTTAGACCTAAAATGTTGCTCATAATCTTTCTCTCTCTCTCCCTCCATCCCTCTCAGAAAACATATGTGGTTCAGAAAATATCACACAGTTGGGGATTATAAAGATGAATAAATATGGCCTCTAAATTGTAGTCTAATGAAGAGATCAGACTAGTAGTCAGGCAAGTCTTTAAAATAATTACCATAACGTAGGAACACAGATATATAACACAGCAGTTTGGCATACACATCCCAGAACAGGCTTTGGGCTTTGGAACAGGCTTCTCCTCCTAGGGGCAAGTTTAATGGCTGTTCTGGTCTTGGGATGTATTCTGACTTCCCCAATGGCACCCATCCAACTGTGTTACAGCATAAGGTTGAGAACATTCTCTGCGTACTGCTAAACACAGAATTCCTAGGAACTGGTAATCAGCTTCTGTCTAAATGTAAGCACTGGCAATAGATTATATTTATGAAAAGTCTTAAGGTGAAATCCAGAATTTCTCAATTAAGTGATTGTAGTTTCCTGATTAGTGATAGCTGATTCAACAACTATTTGGTGTTTCTACTGCCCAAATCCCATTCAAATGATAGAAAAAATATAAACTTAAAAATAAATCAATATTAGCACTGCAATATGGATGAGAAATATTAGTAGAACAAAAATTTGAGGAATTTGCGGAAGATAAAAGCTGAAATAAAATGTAAAACCACAAAGAGCTAAAAAATGTATGATATGCAGAGGTTAAGGGAGGCCTATACTAAGGACCTACAATGTTTTAAATTGATAAAAAATGTTGACTTTAACATACAAAACGTGCAAACCTCTGATGGAAACACTTGGTTAAACATTTGGTTGAACTTAAAATTGTAAAAATTATCTTTAATTAGCCTTCATATGAAAGCTATAAATTAGCTTCATATTAGGGCTGAGTACATTGGATACTTTTTCTTCCATTCTTGAAAAAGCAATTTAAATGTAATTCCTGTTGGGAGACCTAACCCAGTCACACACAAACCCTTTACATCCTCCTCAATAATTCCATCCCACACTCAACAGAAGGACATTATACAAATATATCAGTATCTACTGTGAAATAAGGATCATTGGGATCCATTTTGGAGGCGAGCTCAAACTCTTGAGTTCAAGTGATTCTCTTGCCTCAGCTTCCTAAGTAGCTGGGACTACAGGTGCCAACCACAATTCCCAGCTATTGCAGTTGTCATTATTGTTTAGCAGGCCCCAGCCAGGTTCAAACCCTCCAGCCTAGGTGTATGTGGCCAGCACACTAACCACTGAGCTGTAGACACCACTCAAGGCTGGCTTCTGTAATTACAATTAATCAATTTACTTGAGGAAACATTTATTCTTTCCAAAAATTATTATTTTTTATGAGACAGAATCTCACTTTCTCGCCCCCTAGTAGATTGCTGTGGCATAATAGCTTACAATATCTAACTTTTGGGCTCAAGCTATTCTCTTTCCTCACCTCCCCAGTAGCTGGGACTATAGCCACTAGCCACATGCCCTGCTATTTTTTTTTTTATTAAATCATAGTTGTGTACATTAGTGCAATCAAGGGGTACAATGTGCTGGTTTCATATACAATCTGAAATGTTTTCATCAAACTGTTTAACATACCCTTCATGGCTTTTTCTTAGTTATTGTATGAAGACATTTGTATTCTGCATTTAGTAAGTTTCGCCTATTCCCTTCTAAGATGCACCATAGGTGTGGCCCCACCAATTACCCTTCTTCTACCCCAACTCCCCCTTGCCCTCCCTTCCCATATTCTTGTGCTATAGTAGGGTTATCGCCTTCATATAAAACATTTAAATTAGCTTCATAGTAGGGCTGAGTACATTAAATAGTTTTTCTTCCATTCTTGAGATACTTTGCTAAGAATATGTTCCAGCTCCATCCATGTAAACATGAACGAGGTAAAGTCTCCATCTTTCTTTAAGATTGCATAGTATTCCATGGTACACATGTACTACAATTTATTAATCCATTTGTGAGTCAATGGGCCCTTGGGGTTCTTCAATGATTTAGCAATTATGAATTAGGCTGCAATAAACATTCTGGTACCGATCTCTTTTGTTATAATGTGATTTTTGGTCTTCTGGGTACATACCTAGTAAAGGAATTATGGGATCGAATGGCAGGTCTATTTTTTTGATCTCTAAGTACTCTCCAAACATTCTTCCGAAAGGAATGTATTAGTGTGCATTCCCACCAGCAGTGTAGAAGTGTTCTCTTTTCTCCACATCCATGCTAACATCTCTGGTTTTGGGATTTTGTCATGTGAGCTAATCTTATTGGAGTTAGGTGATATCTCAGAGTAGTTTTGATTTGCATTTCTCTGATGATTAAGGATGGTGACCATTTTTTCATGTGTCTGTAGGCTGTGCGCCTGTCTTCTTTGGAGAAGTTTCTCTTCAAGTCCTTTGCCCAACCTGAGATGGGATTACTTGTTCTTTTCTTGCTAATACGTTTGAGTTCTCTATAGATTCTGGTTATTAAACCTTTGTTGGAGGCATAGCCTGTGAATATTTTCTCCCATTCTGAGGGCTGTCTACTTGCTATACTTACTATATTCTTGGCTGTGCAGAAGCTTTTTAGTTTGATCAGGTCCCAGTAGTATATTTTTGATACTGCTTCAATTGCCTGGGGAGTCCTTCTCATAAAATATTCACCTAAGCCAATTCCTTCAAGAGTTTCCCCGCACTTTCTTCTAATATTTTCGAAGTTTCATGTCTTAAGTTTACATCTTTAATCCAGTGAGAGTCTACCTTAGTTAATGGTGAGAGATGTGGGTCCAGTTTTAGTCTTCTACAGGTCACCAGCCAGTTCACCCAGCACCATTTATTTCTTAAATAGGGAGTCTTTTCCCCACTGAATGTTTTTAATTGGCTTGTCAAAGATTAAGTGACGGTAAGTAGCTGGATTTATTTCTTGGTTCTCTATTCTATTCCAAACGTCTAGCTCTCTGTTTTTGTGCCAGTACCATGCTGTTTTGATCACTATCAATTTATAGTAGAGTCTCAGGTCTGGTAGCATAATTCCTCCTGCTTTGTTTTTATTTCTGAGTAATGTCTTGGCTATTCGAGTTTTTTTCTGATTTCATATAAAACGAAGTATCTATTTTGGGGGGCTCTTTAAAGTATGACAGTGGAGCTTTAATAGGGATTGCATTAAAATTGTATATTGCTTTGGGTAGTATGGACATTTTAACAGTGCTGATTCTTCCCAGCTATGAGCATGGTATGTTTTTCCAGTTGTTAACATCTTCAGCTATTTCTTTTCTTAGAGTTTCACAGTTCTCTTTACAGAGATCTTTCATGTCCTTTGTTAGGTAAACTCCCAAATATTCCATCTTCTTTGGCACTACTGTGAACGGAATAGAGTCCTTGACTGTTTTTTCAGTTTGACTATTGTTGGTATATATAAAGGCTATAGATTTATGAGTGTTGATTTTGTAACCTGAATTGGAATCCACCTACCCCTCTATCTACATGATCCCAGTTCAGGCCACCAGTCCTACTTAAGAATCTCTCTGTCTCTAGACTCTGAATCTCTGGTCCATGCGACATATTTCAGCCTGTGTTATTTAATGTTGAAATACAGTCCTAGGTGTCTCTTGTTTAGAACCCGTGGAAGGCTTCCCCCTCCCCTTCAGATGACGTCCAAGCACATAATACAGCTCATGAGATCCACCTACATTTCCACCTTATCTCTCAGGTTCTCTCACCTGATAGACTTTGCACCCTGAACTTCTAATTCCTCAAATACATGATTTCTCTGTGCTTTTATTCATGCTGTCCCCTAACCATGCAAAACTCTCCATTTGTTTCCACCCCCTCACTAGGTTTATTTCTGTGTATCCTTCAGGGCTCCGCTTAAATATCAAAGTGCTGAGCCCAAAAATAGGCGCTCAGAAATACTGGCTGGTTGAATATATGAATAAGTCAAAGACATCATCTCAGCAGCAAAAAAGGAAAAGACAAAGATATCATAATGTGGCCTCAGTTTAAAAAAAAAAAAAATGAGATGAGCTGAACGAGGGTTACACAAACCACGACTTTTTTTTTTTTTAATTTGAAGGACTATAATGTTAGTTGCCTAAAATGGAATTCCACTATGGAGGATTCAAAAGAGGCCCCTGCCCTCAAGAAACTTATGCTCAGGTTAGAGCATAAGTTTACAACTTAGATGTGTGAAAGAAAGAACAATACAATGTTGATTCTATGTTATGAACAGCTGAGAGATGAGGTGGGGAGAAAGAATAAAATAGGCCGAAGTTGGGACAACTGGGAATTGAGACTGGGAGAAATGAATCTGGGAAGAGCTGCTATATAAACATATAACTGGGTAACTGGTGACCGGTCAGCAACGTGTTAAGAGAATCTTGAAGGGCTAGTCTTCATTCGGGTCATGCATGGAGGGAAAGTGGGAGACACCCCCCACCAAGGAGACCAGTGTGAGGGTGGGTTATGTGGGAGATGGTGAGAACCAGAACAGGACAGTGCGGATTGAAGGAGGAGGCTGGACTTAGGACCCTGCAAACTTGCCTCCCATTCCCCCCTCCAAAAATCTGCATTGAACACAGTGAAGGATGATGCTTCCATGTAATTTCTGGATCGGTATATGAGACTCGTCTCTGAATGTGCCAATGAAAATGCGATGAACAGTTTCAGCAGCTGGTAGCTGACAGGTAGACCAGGATGTTCCTGACTAAACATTCATAGCTCTCACGGAATATAAAAATCATCAGAAATTGAGATCCTGGGGGAACAGGGGAGAGAAAAGGACATTCTGCAACCACAGAAATAATGAACTATCCCCTTCTCCCAATGGCTTCTTTACCAGTGACAACGCCAGCCCTTGTGTAATCTCTTCCTCCTGTCTAGGAAATAACTCCCCAGGTGGCTGTGCTAGTCAGCGGGGCTGAAACAGTGGAAACCTATTTCTCCCAGTTTTGGGGGCTGGAGGTCAAGACCAATGTGCTGGCAGGGCTGGTTTTGCATGAAACCCCTCTCTTTGGCCTGCTAGTGGCCTTTTCTCTAGGTCTGCACATCCCTTGTGTCTTTTCCTTTTCCTATAGAGACATAAATCCCATTGGTTTGGGAACCCAGGCTTAGGACCTTATTAACCTCAATTATCCCCTGGAAGGCCCATTCTCCAAATAGAGTTACATTCTCAGGTACTGGGGGTTAGAACATCAATATATAAATTTTGAGGAGGACACAGTTTAGTCCCTTAACAATACCCAGCACTCCGGTAAACCCCCCATCCAGGTCTGCCCTCCACTCCCTGAGAAACCTCCACAGAACCCTGAAGCAAAAGCCCCTCCCATTTCTACAACTAGACCCGCCCACTTCTGTTTCCTAAGATCATACCCTTAGCAGGCATTTTCAGTTGGCGCAGCCAGTTAAACAAACCTAATCTTAACTGCGAGTGTGTTCCTGGGAGCTTTGGCTGTCAGGCTTCAATATCAGAGTCTTCTGTATTTCTGCGGCTTATCTTTCTCATGCTTTGTGTCTGCCTAAATTAGTCCATCCAGAAGGAGTTCCAGCTTGTGTTTGTGGGTTCCAGCCTCCTGCACATCTTTAAAGGTTCCTTCAATTATCACCTGTCATGAAGGCATTTCCTAATTTTCTCTTAGGATTTAACGCAATTTTTTGTTTGTTTTTTGACACAGAGTTGGTTTTTGACAGAGTCCCACTCTGTCACCCTGAGTAGAGTGCTGTGGCGTCAGAGCTCACAGCAGCCTCAAACTTTTGGGCTTAAGCCATCCTCCTGCCTCAGCCTCCCGAGTTGCTGGGACTGCAGGTGCCCGCCACAATGCCCAGATAGTTTTTCTATTTTTAGTGGAAATGGGGGGCCTCACTCTTGCCCAGACTGGTCTCAAACTCCAGAGCTCAAACAATCCACTCACCTCAGCCTCCCAAAGTGCTGGGATTACAGGTGTGAACCACCACACAGGGCTCAGATGCCTCTTTAGATGGCTTTGTAATCTTTCAACTTTCCCCCTAAAATTTGCTTGAACATATTTCTAGATAAGGGGGACTATAAGGAAGATTCTTGGGAGATTTGAAGGAGGGAGGGAGGCGACCGTGGCGCTGTGGCTCCCACACAATGCTGCATGTGCTGACTGTCTCTGCTGGTGTGAAGCAGCAGCTGGTTGCACCTGCCTTCCCTTGGAGAGCCCCCAGCTTCTCTGACTTCTGGGCCAAGGGTGTGTTTAGTTCTATTGCCAAGGTCACAGAACCTTCCAGAGACAGAGGCAACAAGAACTTATGAGTGTTTTAGTCTGCCCACAAGGAGTTCCAGCTTGTGTTTGTGGGTTCCAGCCTCCCTTTATCTCCCCCCATCACTTCTTCATCTTCCCCTCTTGACCATTTGCCCTACTGACTTCAAATTCCAGCATCAGATGCAGAGAAAAAACCTTGAGAGCTCTTAACCTACTGCCACAACTGTATACAGTCAAGTAATTTCTGTAGCGGTATCTGTCTATAACCTATTGAATCTATGTTCTATCTACCCATCTTCTCTCTATTGACCCTACTAGTTCTATTTTTCTGGTTGAACCCTGACTTTTATAGCCAGAGAAATATTTCTCTGTACTTTTTTTTTTTTTTTGCAATTTTTGGCTGGGGCTGGGTTTGAACCCACCACTTCCAGCATATGGGGCCACCGCCCTCTCTGTACTTCTAAACCTTGAATAAACTTTTCTTGTACCATTTATCACACTTGATTGTCATAATGTACGTGGTAGACTGAATTATTTTTGCAATTCATTACACCTCCCCCTTTATCGTGTGACTCATAATACACTAGAGTGAGAGGAATATACGTCCCTGCTCTGTTGATCTTGGTCTTGACAATGTGACTTGCTTTAGCCATTAAAGTGTGAGTAGGCATTATGTTAAATGTGCTTGTGTGGTTTGGTGTGGGTTTTCTGCATTGTCATCTGTCATGAGAAAAGTGTGCCCTGGGGAATCTGCTGTACCTTCCACCTGGGTCCAGAACAAACACACATGGAAATGATCTGAGGCCAACCCACAGTCGGGAGCCAAGCCCAGCTGACTCACAGCCCGAAACAGAGCTACCCAGCTCAGATCTGCTAAACCACCACTGATCTGTAGAATCCTAAGTGTAAGAATACGTGTTTATTGTTGTAAGCCATTGCACTGTGAGCTAATGTGTATGTAGCTTTACTATAGAAATTGGCTAATAAATTCTTTTTCTTGTCTGTGGCCTGATTAGAGTGTTGGCTCCTTGAGATCCAGGTCCATAGAGAGAATTTCCGTATCTCCAAAGCCTCGTCAGGTGCCTGGCACATAGTAGGCACACCATAAATGTTTGTTGCATAACAGAATAACTAAACAAATGACTGAATGATCAAAGAACCACAGCGAAGAAAGGCATGGCAAAGCAGTGTTTTAGGAAGGAGAAATTGATAGGGATATGGAGGATGGAAAAAGAGAAACAAGCCTGGAATGAAGCAGTAAGCATAATGGAATCCCCGCACAATTAATGGGATAAAAGGTTATCTGCCTTTTGTTTTCAGATGATCAAAGATTTAAGAGTGGCAGGGGTTCTGAGCAACGCTAGTGATCTTTGAAAAGCCTTCCTTCCACTTTCTCCGATCTTCGGGGGCAGCCTGGGTGCTTGTCTGTAGCCATATGTAATAATACCAGGGAAACTGACAACAGATGAAAACCTCAAACCTTCTCCAAAAAACTGAGAAAATAAAATTACTGAGAAGTAAAACTTTGCTGTCTTCCTCAGGTAACCCTGTCTCCGTGTAATCAAATCTGAGGTGGGCAGTTTATCACCCCCTGGACCCACTGATGGTTTTAGTCTGGGATAGGCAGGTGATACCATGTCTGAAACTCTCCAGGAGGTCTGTCCAGCCTGTCCTCCTCAGTGTTCTCAGCAGTGGCCATCCCAGCTGAGGCTATTGTCACATCGCCTTAGCACGTACGCCGTGAGCCTGTCATCAGAACTGCTCCTTCAGATGGCTTGAAGGATGCCAAATTCATTATCCGTCTGTGGCTCAATGTTGCAAACCTTTTTCTTTCCTGGGACAAACAGCACACACACACACACACAGAGCAAACCCCACAATAGCCACACATACTCCACTGTGTTTTGGAGAACAAAGAGAGAGTCTGCATTTTGTTTGGTGTCAATCATAACCTGAGATTAAAGCCGCTGTTTTATGCATTCAGAAGTTACACTGCCAAACTCGGGCTCTCTCTGCCTAAGCTCCGAACTTCAAAAGGAATACTTTATAGGGGAGAAAAAAAAACACCCATGTACAAACAAAACAACACAGGCTCTGCCATGTGCGCGGGTACACGCACATAAACCAGAATGCATTTCACTCTCATTTCTATAAAGGTGGGCCTGATGCCAGAACACCTGCAAAATCATTATTAGGGAGGGTTGTGCAAAGCCTGTGAGAACACAACCTGCTCCAAATGATGCCCAAACCATGTTGACATAAGTAAAATGTGTTTCTGAGCTACCTATGGAATCTTACTTCCAGACTGTCTCAGGCAGAAACAAAACTTGTTTTATAACAATTATTTATTCAGAAATCCCTAGAAGATCATTTCCTTTTGTAGCCTATATTTAGCATCTTGCTACCAGGAAAACTTATCAATACAATATACTGCATTCCCACTGAGCATGTAAGATTATACTACTAAAACTTTACCATTAAAATGTTCTTAATTTAGATGCCATTAACTCAAACGTAGGGAAAATTTAGACATATTTGTAGATGTGATTCTCTTAAAAATAACATTTTTTAATGATTACATAAGAAATTCATGCTCATGGTAATGCTCAGAAATACAGGTAAGTATAAAGAACAAAAATTATATAAACCCCACTTCTAAATTTGACTAGCTTTTTTTTAAAAAAGAAAAATTATCCTCACCTAAATTTAACTAGAAAAAAAAAACTTTGTAACTTTTGATATATTTTCTTTCAGTCATTTTCAATGCCTATACTTTATCTTTTTATATAAAATTGTTGTCGTATTGATCAGAGTGTTTGATCCTTTTATACACAACATGAGGCATTTTTCTCACTTAAGTAATGGTTTTCGAAAATATTTTCCTGGGATTGCATATTATTTCACTTTACTGATGTCTCATGATTTATGTAACCATTCCTTTAAGATTAGATATTAAAGGTGCTTATAATTTTTTACTTTCATCTGTAACATAGAGATAAAAATTTTTAAACACAAATGTGTACGGGCATTTACGATTTTCTTCTGAGAGTAGAGAATTATTTTATGTCTTAACATATGTTACCAAATTGCCTTTCAGAAGATTTGTAATTGTTGACGTTCCCGTACTTATAAGAAGGAGAGTATGGGACTTATCACTGTCAAATGCAGCATTACTTTTTAATTTGCAAACATAATAGGTAATAACATGTTACTTGTGTTACTTCACTGTTTTATTTGTCTTCAAATACTAATGAAGATAAATACTTTCCCTAGCATTTACTATCATATGTGGTCCAAACTGGGTTTTTAATTGAGTTGAAACAATTCTATGTGTACTGCTGTATTTTGATTCTTATAAAAGAATTAAAACCTTTTTTTCTTTCTAAGTCATCTTTTACATTTTTTTTTGAGACAAGGTCTTGTTCTGTCACTTGGGCTGTAGCACAATAGCATAATCATAGCTCACAGAAGCCTCAAACTCCTGGGCTCAGATGATCCTTCTGCCTAAGCCTCCCAAGTAGCTCCCGAACTACAAGTGTGTGCCATCAAGCCCAGCTGATTTTTGTACTTTTTATAGAGATAGGGTTCTGCTACATTAGCCCAGGCTGCTCTTGGACCCTTGGTCTCAAGCAATCCTCCCACCTTGGCCTCCTAAAGTGCTGGGATTAAGGCTGAGCCACCATACCCAGTCCATTTATTTTTAATGATTAAAAATGCTTTTGGTCATTGTAAGAGGGACTGTACCTAACAAATGCAATCAGTGTAACTGGTTTCTTGTACCCTCAATGAATTCCCAACAATAAAAAAAAAAAAAAAAAAAGAAGAAGCATTAGAGACATGTAAAATAAACAAATAAATAAATAAATAAATGAAATTATAAAAAAATGGTTTTGTTGATGAATTTAAAAATTTTTTCATAGCCAAAGACTTCAATAATTTCTCTCATTTTTATTTATATAAAAATCTTGCCATCCCTGAAAGTAGATTTGAATTTTGTTCATTTTTTAATGTTTCTATTTGATTCATCTAGAATTCATTTTGGGGCACAGGGTAAGGTGCCGGTCCAGCCAGAGTTCTCCCTCTTTGCCACACAGGAAGTTTTACCAGTCTCATTTATTACACGATCCTTTTCTCAAACCCTGGATGATAGCCAGGGATTCTGGGGCTAAGATTTTATATCTGTGTGGCATGCATGTTGGTACCGCATTGCTTTAATTATAAAAATTGGTAGCTATGTTTTATACCTTCTGGTATGGCAAGTTTCCTTAATCATTACACTTTCCTTTCAAAGGGAACTTCAAGTTGAAGTTTAGAAGTATCTTGTCCATTAAAAAATATTCTACTGAGATTTTGATTGGGATTTGTTCCAAAACCTTGAATTTATTTGGGAAAATTTAACATCTTCATAGTCCTTATTTATTCCATCCCAAATTTACTAAAATTTTAATGTTTTCTCTCTCAGGGAGGACTTAACACATTCTTCAAATAGTTTCCACATTTGTTACTACCAATTGAAGGTAAAGTTGTTGACTTAAACACACTTTTTTCATTGTACTCTCCTTAAATTCTGATATATTTTTAGTTTTTTGACTTTTTATTTTTATATTCATCTGCTTTACAAATGACAATTAAAAAAGAAGATCAGGTTTTGCTATGCTGCCCATTCTGGTCTAGAATGCCCCCGACTGCCTCAGGCTCCTGAACCGCTGAGACCACAGGTGTGAGTCATCATGCTTTGCATAAAATTTTTATCTCTATGTTTCTAAGTAGCATATCTGCTATTTTGATTCTGAGTCTTAACTGCTATGATTGGCCCTCCTAGAACACTGCTTAATGAATGATGATAATCTGAACCTTTGCTCATCTCTTACGGGGTTAGTTTAAGAGAGCTGTCTTTTAATAAGTTTTAAACGAGCCTTTGTAGGCAGCGCCTGTGGCTCAAGGAGTGGAATGTCAGCCCCATACACTGGAGGTAGCAGGTTCAAATCCGGCCCTGGCAAAAAAAAAAAAAAAAAAAAGGTCCTCTGTATTCTCCTTTTTCCAAGAATTTTTTTTTTCCACAATCACGAGCAGTTTAGAGTTTGCTACGTCCCTGCTGAGCGTACACATACAACATCCGATTTTCGGGGATTGAGATTCCATACATCATGAATATTTACCGATCCAAAGAGTTTTTTTTAACCTTGTAGGAGTAAAGATTTAATTTTAGTAAGTACTTATTGATATTTTTTTTTCTTATTGCCCCATGATGATGATATATTGTATTATATACTATGACATCTATTTATTCAATTGCTTGTAGGGTTATGATTCATTTAATGTGTTGTATCTTTGAATTGCATCAAGGACCCTAAACCTAAATCAAAACATGATCCTAGCTTGAAATCACAAAGAATATGTGACATTTTTTGGTGTAACCTATTTTAAAGTAAATGATATTTTATGAAACATTTTACTAAGGTTCAGAAAACTCTTAATATAGCGCCATGGGCACATATTTCTTTCCATGTAACCTACTCCATTCACCTAAGTAGTATATGTATGCTTTAGTTGATTATAATATTTATAAAAAAAGTTTACATATGGGAAATTCTCTAATCCTAGAGAAGACTATTCCAAATTAGTGAGGTTTTAGTGAACTTCCAGAAATGGAAAAAGAAATATTTCTGAAGAGCTGCTATAATATTTTCACAGCTAACTGACTAGATATTTTAAAATTACCAATCATTCCGCTGCTTGAGTTTAAGAATCAAGTTTCTGCACCTCTCCAATCTTAATTTCTTTCATTAATACCTTGAGATGTGTTTCAAGTGATAGAATCAAATTGAGCTGGCGAGACTAAAATTAAAAGATCGCCACTGCCAAGTAGTCTGTCCACAGCTGACCTTTAGAAAAATCTCTTAGTGGCTTTAAGCTTCTTCCCATAAAATAAAAATTTATATATTTCTATGGCATTCTCTTTACATTTTCATCAGTCAATTACTTCTGGGGTTGTGCCTTCCTGCTACCACTGACAGTTCTCAGGGCTGGGACCTCCTTTTCTCCTCTTAACACTCATATAAACCCATTATGTGTGACAACATGAATGCTTGACCTTGTGATCCCACACTGACATTGACCCACATATCCCGCCCAGGGAGTCTGGCCGCACTGCAATGAGGCAGACGTGGAGAAATCATTGAACTACTTCTTCCTTTTCTACCATCGCTTGAAGTGTGGCTTGAACCCCTTCAATTCATTAACTCAATTTTTTAAATATTACTAACTACTCGTCACATAAATGGAATTATACTACAGTGTAAAGATAGTCAGAATATATGATATTCTTTTCTCCTTCCCAGATAGATAGAAAAATTAATTTCTACTAATTGGGTACCAATACCTAACCAATTTTTCAATACCTAACCATATTTTAAAAACTACTTAAAAATCATCATCATACTTTTTCATCTTTAGTATGATGTATTTACTTCACATGAAAAACCTCCCATTTGAGTCTACAATCCCATTACTAGGGAGCTACCCAGAAGAAAAAAAAATCATTTTATCATAAAGACGTTTGCATTAGACTGTTTATCGCAGCTCCATTTATAATTGCCAAAATGTGGAAATAAACTAAATGCCCACAGCCCAGGAATGGATTAACAAGCTGTGGTATATGTACACCGTGGAATACTAGTCAGTTATTAAAAACGATGGAGACTTTACATCTTTTGTATTTACGTGGATTGGGTTGGAACACATTCTTCTTAGTAAAGTGTGTTAGGAATGGAGGAATAAGAATCCAATTCCAATATGAAGGTAGCAATGAGCTAATTCAAGGTGGGGGGCAGGGGAATGAGAGAGAAGGAAGGATGGGGGGATGGGAGTTCATGGTGCATGGCATACCTTTTGAGGGGGACACAATTATAAGTGGGACTTTATGTAACAAATATAATCAATGTAACCTCATTCCTAGTATCCTCAATGAATCCCAGACAATTAAAAAAAACCCATAACATCCATATTAAATAATAG
This sequence comes from Arctocebus calabarensis, assembly GCA_963573935.1. Lineage (NCBI taxonomy): Eukaryota > Metazoa > Chordata > Mammalia > Primates > Lorisidae > Arctocebus > Arctocebus calabarensis. The sequence continues at coordinate 64,301 of CAUYON010182360.1, read as the reverse complement.
TAAGATGCCGTAGTAAAGCAGATACTTCTTTATGAGATGAATGAGATGCACAGAAAGCTTAATGATGTCCATGTTATAAAATATCTTATTAGATATTGGGTGAGGGAAGAAACCTCTGCTGGTACTTTGACCCATCTCAGATTCTAATAACTTATATCAAAATTAATCTTTTGAATTTTTGCTTTTTTAATAGTTTGAAATATAGAGCACACACTCTTTTCTAAAGGTTTACACTATATAGGTATGACCCATTGTTACTGTATAGTGTAAGGAAGTGAACAAAAGTGGAAATGAATCAATTATTTATGAGTTTTTAGAAGTTCTGCATGAGATAAATACATATATATGCATATGAATGATTAGCCTTCCCTCTCAAATTCAGTGGTGTTTTTGTATTTTGATCTCAATATATAACTATTTTAAACAGAATTTCTATATGGTAGGTCCCCAAATTTCCTAGGGAATAAAAAAAAGTCCCTGTTTTACAAACACAGCACGGGCCTCTTATGTGGCTGGACATGGCAAGGCCAGTGTCCCCTAGCTGTGCAGGAATGGTGGGGGGGGGTTGTCTTCAATGTGGCTGCCACCATGAAAACATTTAGACACAGCTCTGTGAGCACACAGTCACTGGCCTGTAGAGAGCAGAAAGAGGAGACAGAAAGAAAGAACAAGGAATATGGGCTTTCAAAGTAGAAAACTTGAACTCTAGTTCACAGACATGGCGAGGGCAAAGGTTTAAATATGGCCGCTGCTAATTCCATATCTCACTAAGGGCACTGTTTCCAGCATGAACCCGACTCCCACACAGCATCGAAATCCTCACAAAAGGAAACTTGTAGAAGATGATTACCAAGCACTTACATCGAGACAATACATGCTTTGTGATCAATTAAAATGCAAGGAAAGTCTGTAGTGGGATATCTTACAAAAGGGTCCTTTCTTTTCAGTACTTTAAGAAAGGCATATCTATCAAATTTATGATAATGCATTGCCATGCTGATTTAATTGTCAATTACAAATTACTTAAGCGTACTTTAATGATCTATATAAAGTCTTTTTTTTTTTTTTTTTACATGTAATAGCTATTAATGGTTGTTAAAGAAAATGAAACCACTTTACTAAAATGTAATGGGGGGGTCTATTAGGAATAAGTTTTCAAAATGATAAAATATTATCACCAAAATGTGAACCCTTCTACATTTTAATATTCCTGAGTAGGTCATTCTTCATTCCACTGAAAGAATATTTCCTTCAAATGACATACAATTACAGCTTAAACATCTTCTTATATACAGAATAAATTTCTCCCAATTCCCAGTCAAAATGCTCCTGCAGAAGTTGGTGAGTGAGCGAGGGCAGCATATTATTACATTTCTTCGAAAAGTTTTAGATTTGAAACACTAGCCGGGAGAACAGACTCCGGTGATGACAGTCACACCCCTATTTCTCTCACTTCTGTCCTGTTTCCTATTTGCTTAAAATTGTCCAGAGAATGAATTAGTGAGAAGCAGTTAGCCCTCACTCTCTCTACGAATGAACATTTCATCAAGGTTTCAAGGTACTAATGTGCTTCACTTCATAGCGGATATATCTCTAAAAAGAGGTGTAATTCACATTGGTATATTAAAATAACATTTTACATATATTGGTGGGTCTTACTAATGAAACAAAACCTGTGGTGAATCCCTTTACAAGAGAAGAGTCATTTTGGAATCAAAACATTATTTCCTGGTGTGTCTGTCGGTCTGACTTTAATGCCCTGAGTTTTTTTTAAGTGGGGCACACCTGTCCCAATGAAGACTACTCAAAGATAAATAACTAAAGTCGTCCTCAACTTTCCCTGTCCTTTAGATACCCACTAGACAAGGAGCTGTTAGGAATGTGAATTAAATGCCTTTTTTTTTTTTTGAGACACTCTCACTATGTTGCCCTCAGTAGAGCGCTGTGACGTCCCAGCTCACAGCAACCTCAAACTCTTGGACCTAAGCGATTCTCTTGCCTCAGCCTTGCAAGTAGCTGGGACTACAGGCACAACGCCTGGCTATTTTTTGGTTGTAGTTGTCATTGTTGTTTGGCAGGCCTGGGCTGGGCTCCAACGCACCAGCTCCTGTGCATACGGCTGGCGCCCTAGCCGCTGAGCTACAAGCGCCGAGCTGGAGTGTGAATTAAATATCTTTAGAGTCAGAATCAAACAGCAGCAGGCTGTCACATACCTAAAGTAACTGAGAACCTTTGAATTATCCATGGAGCTGATAACTGTAGATAGTTAAATGAGCCAAAGCAAAACAGCTATTTTAGATTCTTAAGTATTCTATTTGGCTACTGCATTGATCATACCGAACAACTGTCAAACTTTGTCTGATAGTCTGTTACGGTGGAATGTGAAGTGGAAAGAAGATGGATTTCAGGGAAAGATACAGTTTGGAGTCCAGCTCTGCCACAATCACCCTCTCTGTTCTTCATACTTTCTTAGCTATTTCCTCATCTGTGAAGTGAGGACAATGCATCCCTTACATGAATGTTGCAAAAAATAAAATGTATGAACATGTGGCAAGAACCCGGCACATAATAGATACTTAATAAGAGCCAGTTACTATGCTTTATGATCTTTTCAACCCAGAGGTCTTAAAAAGCTCGGCAAATTTGCACGTGAGTCCTCCATTCCCGACTTAATAGTTCAGTAATTGAACTCAGAGGTTACATGCAAATTGAAATGCTAGCTTTGAAATCCTTGAGGGCAAGAATCAAAGCCTATATTAAAAACAGATATATCTTCGGTAGCACCTATCATAGCATAGGGCCTTTATAGGCACTCAAGAAAAATTTTAGGTTGCCAACTTTGTGGTTGCTCTGTGCCTCTCAAGGCTAATTTTATTTTTTTTTAACAGTTCCTAATCAAGTCAAGCAAGTAAAGAGGTGAGGACACATGTCTCATCTGAGGTACAGGTTACTTACAACCAGGTACAGGTACAAAATACCCTTAGCTCCTTTCACTATAATGTACACAAATGCATATTGCTTGGTGGTGTTTAAGTATAAATGTTTAAAATAAATAATTCAGATGCACCACTAATTTTATTTAGTATTTTCATCTTATACAAACCCATGTGTCTGAATTTACCTTCTGAATTAGAAATAAATAATGAAAAAAGAGCTTAAATCGTTTCTTTTTCCCTGCAATTTTTGGCCGGGGCTGGGTTTGAACCCACCACCTTCAGCATAGGGGGCCAGCACTCTACTCCTTTGAGCCACAGGCACCACCGGAGCTTAAATCATTTTTTAAAGATCAGCACCTCAGTTAACAACCAGGATGAGAAAATGTAGCTTTCCAATCAGCAAAACTGCTGGGGGGGAGAGCCTTCTTCAACACATGTGGTATAATCTTGACAACACACTTTTGGACGATTTGAATGAAAAACTCTAGGAGAGTATCCCCCTAAAATTTCAAATGTGAAAAAAAAAAAAAAACATCCAGGACTCCAGCAGACCATTAGAAATGAAAGCAACTTCAAAATCACTTTAGAAATTAAAGATGTGAGGGGTAGTTCTGGACAAGAATGGGAAAACTGGCGGGTGGTTGACAAATTAACTTTAAAGGAGCCGAGAGAAAAACATAATACTCCAGTCGCCGGGATGAATAGGCCTTAGGTCATAAAACAAGTGAAATCTCGAGTGGAACCCACGGCATCAAAGCTGAAAGCACAGGGTAACAAGACGACGACACTGGAAAGGCTTTCCAAAGCCTCCTGGGACCTGGGAGAGCTGTGTCCTAGACCCTTGCATTCTCACCTCCTTTGATCTCAGCCCCTTCCTCTCTAGTCCGCAGCTCTAGGATTAGCAGCTAACAATTCACTTCTCATTTACTCTGAAAGCTCGTTTCTTTGGTCAGTTTAGAAATGTAACGTTAGGGACACACGTTTGGGGATGGGGGAGGGGTCATTATGAGACTTCTTTCACAGTTCCTCCTTCGCTTCTACCTGTCCATTTCTACCTGACTCCAGATTGATCTCTAACTCGTGGGTTCAAGGCATCCTCCTGCCTCAGCCTCCCGAGTAGCTGGGACTATGGGCATGTGCCACTATGCAGGACTAATTTTGTATTTTTTATTCTGATTTTTTTTTTTTGTAGAGATGTGGTTTCATTATGTTGCTCAGGCTGGTCTTCAATTCCTGGCCCCAAGCGACCCCCCCCACCCCCCAAAGTGCTGGGATTATAGGTGTGAACCACAGTGCCTGGCAGATATTTATATATACTGTTAGAGGAAGGCCTTTTTGAGGAGGTGGCATCAGAGCAGACACTTGGACAATCTCTGTGTGTACAAGTGAGTGCCTGTGTGTCTGAGAGGGAGGGAGGGAGGGCGGAGAGCAAGCGTCAGGATTCCCAAGGCAGGATGCGTTTGGAAGTTTTGGACAAACTGCATGAAGGCCAGTTGAGCTAGGTGGACTGTGACAAGGAGGGACAGGAGGCCACAGGGAAGGCGGGCTTCTGCAGGGCACAGTATAGGTACAAGCACACCGGAGCTGAAGGGCCAAGACACCAGTGGAGATGATGGTCCTTCTTAATGGAAGGAAAAAGAAAACAAGACATAACTTCTCTTAAGTAAACAGGTACATCCGTAAAAAGATAAAACCTATGAGTTGGGGAGACAAACTATAAGAGAAAAAAGAGAGCGCCAACCAAGAAGCTAGAGAAAGGAGAAAACGAAATCAAGTCCAGGCAACTTCTCTTTCTTGCTCCTTGAATTCTTCTCTCTTTCCTCTGTTTTAAGTGATTTTTTAGGAGGGGGAAAATGTCAGATGTGTTTTAGTTGACTTGCGTGTGCTGATAGCAGCCTACAACTTAATCAGGAGCCTTTAAGTCTTGCCAATTTCTTCCTTCCACGGCCCCCCTTCCTTAGTAATTGCTAGATCGGGCTCTGATATTCCATTCAGGAGCTGCTATAATATTTCAAATTGTTTTTATTGCATTTGTTGCATGTATGTTGCAACTTCTGAGATCTAATTCAGACGATTATTCCAGACCCTCATTAACATGTAATTACCAATCTCCCATCACCCTTATGTCTTTAAAATACCCTACACAAACCACTTCAGAGACCTAAGTGCTGTGTGGGATGTTTCAGTTCTTGCCATCTTCATTTGCAACTAAAGTCATCAATAAAAACATTTAAGTATAAACAAAAAATCTTCTCAGTCTAGCTTTTAACGCAGCTTTTAAAAAAGCAAATCATGTTCGATTCACCTTGGAAAGATTTTTCCTCCCCCACCAATTCTGACGCTATTAGAATTGCAAAAAGGCAGTGAAATGGTTAAATTATGGAAATGGATTTCACAAAGCATGAGGCTAAAATTGGATACGCATTTTCTGAATAACTGAACAATGGTATAAAACCATTGTCTTGGGAAGTCTAGAAATGTTTTGAGAGCAGTTACTCTGCTTTGATTTTTGAATCACCTAATTTCTATGTGAGTCAAATACAGTAGTTCCATAGACCCATTTTTATAAATCGATTAGCAACTTCTAAAAAGAATCGCCGAATGTTAACTACCTTTCTCTTTAAAAAACAAAACAAACCCGAGCCATAAATTACTGTACCTTCCTTAGTATGTTAATTTCTCTGGAAGAGCAAAATAGCCTCCAACACTTCCTGTGTTTTGTAGGTATGACATTTATTCCTCACAAAAATCTTAGGAGTTAGGGGTCTATTGATATTCCCATTTTGCAGAGGAAGAATCTGAGCTGTGAACTGTTAAACATGGGGCTCGAGGCCACACGGCTGTGAAACCCGGAATCAGAATGTGAGCTTAGTCCAATTTGTGTGCACATGACAATGAACTTCTAGGCCAGCCATTACATACCCACATGAGTCCAGTGAGTAAACTGTACAAAAATTCTCCCATTTTCCTTTAAAAAATTGCAAACCTTTCCCCCATAATTTTAGACGGCAATGGCATTCAGAAAAAGGCTTTCTTTCCATTCCCATGTTTCAGAATATCTAAACTGACTCACTCCTAATCTTTACAATTTGTACATTTCACACCAGGGAAGACGGTCAGAGAAGGGAACATTTTATTCCCAACTGACACCCTGGGTTTAAATATCCTTTGCAACAGTTTTGTTTTGAAAGATCTCAGTGGTTGCATATGAACCTGCCAGATGTCAACAATGTGTCTGCCATGTACAATATCCCCCAAAGACTAAAAATACTTCTTGCTGATACAGTATTTGGAAATAACCAGGAAACACTATGGGACCCGCTGCATTACTAAGTGTCTGTATAAACATCTCTGCAACAGCAGATGTTCTGAGTTCTTGTTGTTCCCTGTGAATAACAAAATGATGTTCCCCTTGTCTTTTCACCACAATTTCAGGAAGAATCCTTGAGTTCTCAGCCTCAAATCAAGTTCAGGTCCTGGAACCCACTTGTGGCTCCTGGCAGGTTTCTGCAGGTGTTTGCCCCTGGGAAGCTGTCAAGGATTGGCCTAAATCAGGGCAAAGCTCCTGACTGAAGGACATTAACTGGCAGGAACTGTTTTAAGTGTCAGAATTTTTTTCTGGGACGCAGACAAGTATGTGAAGTCTGCACTCAAAAAATATTCAGTGATAGGGATAGCAGAAAATCTGCGGCTGGGCCGATCAGGCAGCTCAACGGTTACCTGGAAAACACACAGTGACTGATGAGAAGTGACACATGACAGGAACCAAGAGAGAGACCTCGTGTTGCAAATGAGTGGCATTTTGAATTACTTCTGTATTCAAGAAGCCAGGTCCGAAAAGGCAAGGGAAATGCATGAAGTATGAGTGAATTCAGAACTGTGGGTCTGAAATGTAAGTTTAGACATAATAACAATGACGATGATCAATACCTGATACTTACAAGTACTTTATAATTCCCTACATGGCACGTTGTGTCATTTACATGATCAGAAGTGGAATTGGGCATTGAAACCCAGAAAAGGGACGAGAAGAAAAACAGAGCAAAATGAACGGCGATCTTAAGGAAAAGTAGTAGGATAAAATGGCTTAGCGTAAGGCTGACGTGAGACAAGAGCTGTTAATTTCATTAACTTCATGAAGATCTATGCAGGCACCAACTCTGTCTGCAGCAGGGCCTGTGGTTCTGGGAAGAAGCATTCAATCGCAGTCAGAAGACCCACATTCCAGACTTGGCTCAATAAGTTACCAGTTGTGTGATTTTGGCAATGTCATTTAACCTACCAAAGCCCAAGTTTCCTTATCTGCAAAATAGACGTTGTAGGATCTGCCTTCCTTGATATATGCGAATGCATTTATGGTACAGCTTAGCATTTAGGAGCTAGGCAAAAATGTTAGCCTAAAATGATAGAGTCCTCTTAATCAATCACCTACAAATGTTTGTGAATATTATGGATTCAAGGCCTCAGATCTCCATGAACTAGATGCTCTTCTCACTGTATATGTAAGGAAAGTCGAAGCTGAATGGTTAGTGTGTGGACCTGACATTAAAAATTAAGGTCTTTGAACATATGATCCCTGCATCTTTCATTGGGGAAAATAAATCACTTAAATAACATGTCCTGGCTTGGTACCTGTAGCTCAGTGGGTAGAGTGCCGGCCACATACACCGAGGCTGGTGGGTTCGAGCCCAGCATGGACCTGCTACACAACAATGACAACTGCAACCAGAAAATAGCTGGGCGTTGTGGCAGGCACCTGTAGTCCCAGCTACTTGGGAGGCTGAGGCAAGAGAATTGCTTAAGTCCAAGAGTTGGAGATTGCTGTGAGCTGTGATGCCACGGTACTCTACCAAGGGCAACATAGTGAGACTCTGTCTCCAATAAATAAATAAATAAATAAATAAATAAATAAATAAATAAATTGCCCTAAGTTGCACAGTTAAAAAAAGGATGAGAGATAGCATGTGATATTAGGACTATTCAATTCTAAGACCTGTGTTCTTTTTTTTTTTTTTTTTGTAGTTTTTGTCCAGGGCTGGGTTTGAACCCTCCACTTCTGGCATATGGGGCTGGTGCCCTACTCCTTTGAGCCGGAGGTGCCGCCGTCTAAGACCTGTGTTCTTTATGCTACATCTGAGCAAACTATAAAATTCTAGCATTCTTCTTCACCCTCTTTCTACTGCTGGTTGCAAGTGATCATTACTCATTTGCAGGTAAATATCCGAGTGGTGCTCTGTCAATATGGGGAGATAAATTTTCGAGTCACAACAACAATAAAATCACTATGTATTTCTGCCTTCATCGTAACAGCAGACGTTTACCACCACGGCATGAACTGAAAAGTAATTTCAGTCTTGGTTCATGAGAATCTGACCAGGCAGGGCTCCGTGTGTCTTTAAGATGGTCTATTCAATTTCGTTACCATAGTTGAGAGGTGAGGCTGGGGAAAATCGCAATATAGCTAGCGAGCATTTCCACTCCTTTCGCTGATAGTAAATTGCCGCACATAATCACGTAGCCGGAGGGGATAGCTTAGTGAAGCAAGCTTCAGGTGTGCTAGCCTACGCTGTTTAAAACCTCAAGTTCTAATCCCAGCAGAGTCTGTGTAGAGCTCCTTATCTCCTCCAGTTAGATCAATTACATTTCATAGATTTTTTTTTATTATGTAAGAGACTCCAATAAGGCTTTATACCCCAAATCCAGTCTCTCTTTACAGAGACTCTAAATACCTTGTACTTTTTATTTATCTAAGTATTGAATTTCAGGCTTACTGTTTCTAACACCTTCACTGCAGTTAGAGAGGAAATTGTGTGAAAACTTTTAATTAAGATTAGACTATTCTGGTGGGCTTGGGCACCGCACCATTTCCCTGTATGATCTGCCAGTACTGGTGAAGAAATGGGTCCAAGAAATGAGGACAAAGCCAACAGAATAAATTGACATTAGCCACCATTTATTGAGCTGTGAATGATCTCATTCAATCCTCCCGGCTCACTGCTAGGACAGCTATTTCTATACCCAGTTCACAGAGAAGTCTAAATGTCCATCCCCAAGTCACACCAGCTGAAGTGGGAGAGCTGAGATTAAACACAGGTGTGTCTGGCCCCAAAGCCCACGATGTTCCAATTTCCTATGCCTCTCTGAAATTATTGTATGACGTGCGGGAAAGGTACCAAAAATGGAGCTGTAAAGTGAAAGCCCAGCTTTCAGGGCTGGCAGGAAGGATATGCTCGGCAGGAGGATATGCTGGGACTCAAGGACAGAACTTGGGTCACACGGACACCATATTGTTTCAAGGCAGTCCTTACAGAGATGTAGACTGGTCTTCCCACTCAACACTTAAACCTCATCTCCTTCGTGAGTAGGCTTTTAGGTGCAGTCTCCAGAAGAGTCTGCTGTGGATGGGTGTGAGGGTAGAATACTCTTAGAAACAATTATGGGCAACATTCTTACATTTAGTGAAATCTTCACTGTGTTGGGTGGCATCTCATGGAGAACTAGGGCCCCAGAAGTCATATGTCCACCCTGGACTATGTCCCATTGCCTTGTGCTTTCTTTCACCATATCAGATCTCTGGATTCTTTGCCAGAAAATAAACTCCCCATCCTCATCTTCCCATCATCTTCCCATCCATCTTATTCATGACCATCCCACTGGGACACCTAGTGGTGCTGGCTACATTGGAGGGAAGCCATAGGGAAAGTCAAACACGTCCCATGTTTCCTGGTGAGGGGGGCTTTTGGGGTACCATTTAAACAATACCATGTGTTCAGGAATAGAAACAGATCAAAAAATGAAGGGTGAGAGTGGACATGATCTTATCTCGTTGAAACACGTTGGGTTTGAGCCCCCAAGGAGCTCCAGGTGGGGACGTAGAGTAGAAAATGAGTATGTGAGTCTGCAGAACATGGGAATTCAAGAGCAGAGCTGTGACATGGGAATTATCAATATTCAGGAGATAAAGGGAACCATGAAAGAGGATGAGCTTTCGGACAGAATGTAAAGAAAGAAGAGTAGGGGGTCCAAACGTAATTATGGGTAATACCAAGGAAGAGGAGAATTAGAGGATTCCCATAGTTATCTGAGAACCAGGAGAGAATAGCGACAACAGGGAAATCACGTCTGAAGGGTGGCGTTTCCCTGAGGGTATTCCTAGTTTTATGGTAAGGTGAGTTTTACAGGTTAAAGCAAAACAGCCTTGCTAATTTGTATTGTGAATCTTTAAAGGGAATTACAGTATGCAGAGCTTTCAAAACTCATTTAACCATAGAAATCTTCATTTTACTGGAAGCCTATTTCTCTCTCTTAAAACTGGCCTTCCTTGGGGCATGCCTTGGGAAAACCTAGGTGGTGAGATTCCCTGAACAAGAAATTATCTGCGATGTCGGTGCTGCAGTGAAATCCAGCATAATGCAGCCTCCATAAAGGCTAAATTTTGACAACTTCCAGGTCCTTGATTACCTTTATCAAAGCAGTTTTAGGGGGGCACCTGTGGCTCAGCGGGTAGGGCACTGGGCCCATATACCAAGGGTGGTGGGTTTGAGCCCAGCCCCAGCCAGCTAAAAACAGCAATGACAACTGCAATACAAAAATAGCGGGCATTCTGGTGCGCACCTGTAGCTAGCTACTCGGGAGGCTGAGGCAAGAGAATCGCTTAAGCCCAAGAGTTAGAGCTGCAATTGCTGTGAGCTGCAATGCCACAGCACTCTACTGAGGGTGACGTAGTGAGGCACTGTCTCAAAAAAAAAAAAAAAAAAAAAGGCAGTTTTAGTGCAGTAGTAAGGGCAAAAAAAAGGTAGCAAAGGGTTCAGTAAGGAGAAATGAGGGTGATATCCGTATATCAGGACATCAGGTTGTACACCTTATATATCTGCAACTTTTATTTGTCAACGACAGCTCAATCGAGATGAAAAGAAAGAATTGAGGATGTAAAAATGGAGTGTGTTGACTGCTCTTTCATGAAACTTGGGTTTGAGAGGAAGGATGGATGGACACATAGAGCAAAAACTAGGGCAGTGCCAAGTGATCTAGGAGAGCTTTGCGTGAACTTATAGCCTGGGCAGGGAGGGAGGAAGTGAGAAAAAAATAAGAGAGAGAAAGACCTAGAGTCAGAGCACGTGCGAGAGAGAGCGAGAGAGAGAGCGCAAAAATAGGTGGGGTAAGGGAGTTGGGCGGGAGGTTAGGTGCTGGACTGAGGTCCTGAAGACAAGAAGCAGCAGAAGTGAGATGGAGCATGGCAGGTGCAGACACACACACCAACAAAGCCGCCATCTATGAGGCTGCAGAGGGGCGAGAGCTTGCCACTAGATGGGAGGACGAAGCAAGGCTTAGCCTTTCGACCTGGGCCTGGAAGGAGCAGGCAGAGAGCAGAGAAGAGAGATGCTGAGGACATGAAAGCCACCCCAAGGGGACCAGAGCCAGGAGACAGGTGTGGAGATGCTAAGAAGGACCCTTGGATCAGAATTCTAGCACCTTTCGTGGAATGTGATTGGTTCCATGGAGCAGAATGTCTAATTATGAGATCCTTTTTTTGGTAATCTAACAATGATTTTCAAATTATTTGAATCCCTATATGTAAAGTTACACAAACAAATTTTCTATTAAAAATAAGAGTAAGAAAACACATACTTTCTCTGAATGGAATGGAAGAATACGAACAGACAAGCCAGAGCAAAACCCAACTCTTTCATGAACAAAAAAAAAAACACTTTTGTGTTGCTAATTTGGAATGGAGAGTTGCGTCAAGGATTTATTTATGCAAGACCAGAATCCGGAAAGCAAAATGTGTTGCAGATCTGAACAAGATTATATTTTCCATGTTGTTGGAATATTTTTTCTAGATAAGAAAGTGGGAATTCTTATTGGCAATTAATGTTTAGCATGTATAGATAAACAAGTAAGTATTTTTGGTTAACACTTTTAAAAGAATTATTTTAAAAGTTGTTGCATGTCTGTAAAATTCCAAGAACCTACTAGCTATCTCTCGTTTGGGGAGGAAGTGTGAACACTGGATGTGTTGAGAAGACATTTCTACACAACACTGTGTTCTAAGTAGACCACATAAACATGACCAAGCTATGTTCCTCTCTAACACTGCATTTTAATCCTTTAGCCAGTCAAGTTAAAAAATAATCATGGAAATGAAAATCACCCAGTTCTAAAATGTTGTAGTTGTTTTAATTAGAAGCCTGCCCCTCTCAGTGTCTTGCTAAAACACCACTGTTGGCCTCTTCTAGAAGTGAGAGAAAGTCGTTTCCCATCCCAAGCAAGTGTTTAAGCAATAATTATTAGGTAGTGAATTGTTAACCTATGACTCCAGCTCCATCAGCCACTCCTGTTGATGGAACAGGACCATTAAATATACATACCCTTAATTGCCACAGACACAAGGGCAAGCACCTTCATTTATGTGGCAAAAACTTACATGGAAATAAATCTCAACTAACAATACATGAGTTCAGATGTATTATTTTAGGGGATGTACCAAGTTTGATGTATATTCTGAAGCGAAGCACTATAGAACCCTTTCCTTCCTTTATGCATGGTGGGTGAGTGAAGAAGTGTGCACAGGGGAGGGATGGGAGGTGTGAGAAGGCGAGAAAGAGAGAGCGATACACAGAGAACAGAGAGCGTGCAAGCAATATTGCACGTGTCTCTGAATGGATAGCAAAATGGTTTGCATTTGGCTCATTACTAGTATGTATACTAATAAAAAAAGAATGACCATTATTGAAGTAAAAAACCAAAAAACCTTTATGGAGATCTGTTTCTCACAGACTTAAAAGTAGATCAACTCTTTTCAATCCTATAATCCCATTACTAGGGCTCTACCCAGAGAAAAATAAATCACTGAATCAAAAAAATACCCGTGCTTGTGTATTTATTGCAGCACAATTCATAAACGCAAAGTTATAGAATCCACCTAAGGGCCTGTCAACTGATGAGAGAGAAAATGTGGTGTGAAAAAAAAAGAGGAAATGTGGTGTGTATATACATGCGCGCACACACACACACACACACATGCACACACCATAGAGAGCTACTCGGTGATAAGAAAGAATGAAATGATGTCTTTTGCAGCAACTTGGATGGAACTGGAGGCCATTCTCCTAAGTGAAGCAACTCGGAAACAGAAAAACAAATACCTCGAGTTCTCCCTTATAAGTGGAAGCCCAGCTATGGCCACACAAGGGCACAAAGAGCGGACAGTGGATGTCGAAAACTTACAAAGGAGGAGTAAGGGAGGGAGGGAGGGGTGAAAACAAAAAAAGAAATAGACTGATCTACAGGCAATTACTTGTTCTGCTTCAGGGTGAAGTTTCTACTTCACATAATAAGCCTTCTCCAAATACTGGAAATCTCTCCTGGTCTCAGTTCTTGGAGATTCTTCACCACTAATATTTTTCCTTAACGCCTACCCTTAGCTTGCAACTTCCTGAATTCACTCCATGCCCAAGTCCTACATCTTGAAGCTGTCGGTGGGTATTCCTGTCGTCACCACTGTCATCTCAGTCATGATGTTAGCTGTTCTCCCTCTGAGAGGAACCAAGGTCTTCGCCAGTCTCAATGGCATGTTATTAGAACTACTTAATGCATTTTCATTTTAAACAAGAAAAAAGGCCTTTTATTCTCAGAGTCATTATATCTTATTATTAATACTAACTCTGACTATTAGAAGTTTATCACCTTAAACATCAGGGATAACAGTGACCATCATTGTTGGACCTTTAGTTTACATATTCTTCATTAAGCAAATATTGAACATTCAGCCATGGTCCCACTTCTAAACACTGAAGTTTTTTGTTATCATTTTTTAAGGAAAATCCATTAATATGTTGTTATCATTGTTATATATCATTTAAAGTTAAAAGAACACAGAGTGATATGTGATACAATCAGAAGACAATGCACAGATGTCCCCACTATCCCTGGAACTTGGGCATCAGTTACGCTTTTCAAAAGTCATCGAAAAGAAATCCTGTTCCTTGTACACTCCCACCCTTTACACACAGCAGTAAAATATACAACACCCAGTGGGTTTTTGGAAATAACTCCTCACTTCTTCATTTTGCCATGAGGAGACACAGAAAGCAAATTATTTACATAATTTAAAATACAGCATGATACAGGCCTATTTAACTTTGGGAGCATCGCTAGGCGGCAGCTGGTATGCTAAACATTATCACGCGGGCCTCCCAGTGGAACGGGACACAGATTGTTCATGTCAAATGAAAAACTAGGTGCTCCAAATGAAAAAGCCAAACATTTTTTTTCTGGGTCAAAAGAATGAAAATGTTGGTGACCATAAAAGGAAGATGGCTGTCAATTCCTGAAGGCCTGTGGTCTAGCGGGAGTGACTAAGTGGGGCTGAGTGCCAGGGTCCCCCAGCCTGCAGGCTGCTGACTCTGTGACATGTTTTGCCCTTTCGATAAAGTTCCAGAGAAATGTGAGGCCGAGGCTGTTCATCTAGTTCCTCTCCCCAGAGGGACGTATAGTGAAACTACGGGTTTCAAGTCCAAATTTCAGACTACCGTAGATTTTAACAAGATACATTCTCTGCTTTCTATGTACTGAAGATAATAAAATAGGGTTTTGTGTGTGTTTGTGTTTAATAACTCACATTACAGCATCCCCACTGCAAAGTCCAGCTGTCAAGTTTACATTTATCCCGAGACACTTTGGCTATTGGTCTAGGTGTAGAACTTTGCCTACTGGAGGCAGGGGTGACCCCAGGTCCCCATAGCTGGGCTCTGACATTGTTGCAAGGCCACCCCCATGCTGCCTACCGGCTGTTTCCAAACGCTTACTTGAGTACAGCAGGAATCCCAAGGCAGGGCTGTTTCTGGGAGACACAGATGACTCTGAATACAACCTGTGCCTGCTTCCCAATGTGCCAGCACTAAGGTCATCTGTAGTTCTGTGTGCCAACCAGGCACAGGATGGCATGTATTGGTAATCAATGAGTCCATTCAGGCATTTCCCGTGTGCGTGTGTGTGTAGGAACTCCCCACTTTAGACATGGCCTTCTTGGAATAGCTCTTTGGGTTCACCCCAAACGGTTTCAACCAGGTAGCTGCAGAAATTATGCTTTCTTTCTGATTTGCCAGTAATGACTCCTTTTTTTTTCCTTTCCCTTACCCCCAAATGACAGAGACACTACCGGCCCCCTGGGCTCCAGGGCTGGCCCTGCGGTGGTCTCTGTAGTCACAGGCCTCAGGGGTCCTGATAGCTACTGACCCATCTCACCAGCTCTGGCCCAGCCTGTTTCCTGGCCCTGCCCTCGGCCAAGCACACCTGCTCAGAGCCATGTGTTTGAGGGGCTGGACAGCTAAGTAGACCTGTCCCTGGCTAAACCTTCAGAGCAAGGAGAGGGTTTATGAAAAAGGGGATCAAAAACTATCCTCAGTTTATTTCTGGAATTTTTTTATTTAATTAAAAAATATCCTTATTAACGGATTAAACACAATGGGCAGCTCTCTCTGAACTCGCCCACCCTGGGACTATACTCATTGACCCAACTATGGAAGAAAGGCAACAGAGGAGAGGGGCGGGGCGATCCTGGTGGAGGTGGAGGTGGGGCCGTGCAGGGTATTCCCATAATGCTGCGGGATGGACGTTGTCTAGATGTGCCACAGACAAGGTAAGACATCCCCAAATGGAATTTTCCATGCCCTCCCTCCCTGCCCTTCTATCCAGGTGCCCTACTGAGTTGGTGGTGACAACTATAAATCCTGATGCTTTCCCTTTACAAACACAGTATTAGAACTCATAGCCCCATCAGAACCATTTCATGTTAGAAAGACATTTGTTACCATTTCTGATCACAGTCCTTCTATGGCGAAACACATTTTAAGTCCCAAACAACACATTCCAAATAAGCCGCCGAGTATGATCCATTCATGAGTTGGGTAATAACTGCGCTAATGATGTGGGATACAGTCTCATTTAGAAAATTATTATTATTATCATTAATCACTTAGAGTTATTCATTCGTAGCCTGATATATTTGGAGCTCAGCTTGATTTCTTTCAGGTCTTTTAACTTGTGGGTTTAGCACTAACTTTCTTGATTATATTTGTTTCTGTGAACAGTGTTGCTTTGTACCCTTCCATCCCAATTTTAAATGGACATAAATCTCAAATATCATCAAATAAAATTGAGAGGAGACTTTAAATACGACCTTGGTGCAATGATTCTCAAAGCATGGCCCTTATACTGGGTGTATCAGCATCACCTATGAACCGATTAGAAATGTAGATTATCAGCCCTGAACTACTACATCAGAAACGGGTTTGGGTGGGGGGAAGCTCAGAATTGGAGTTTAACAAGCTGTCCATAAGATTCTATTCCACAATTAAGTTTGGGATATATAGTATCTACCATCTGTAGGCCAGAAAGTACATCAATCATGGATCAATTAAAGCTATTTTAACTGACCTACCTGTCATAGTCCTTAAGGAGAAGACGAAAATAGCTCTAAGAATGAATTTTGCCTTTAAGAGTTTTTAATCAAGTTGGGAGAGCCTATACACATGGAATTAACAGAAAACTGATAGAAAAATAAATAATTAAATCTGTCTGAATCCAACTGCACTAAAGGAGTCAAGAGCAAGCAGGACACTCTGTCCATTTGGATACGATTCGACATTTCCCTTACAAATATATCATTAATATTGATGGAAGGGCGAGATGTTCTAGTAAATGAGAGAGAGGAGGGGACAGCCTTCTTTTCCCCCCAGACGCTAAGAATTGGGTTGGGGTAAATTGAATCATATCTCTAAAGCTATTTCAATCATCAGAGACAATGGCTTCACCGTTTTTCTCATTAAACCCTGCCAGTATTACCACCATGAGGGCTAAGAGTTTTTTCATGCCCAGCTGAAATCACTGCTCATTGAGCAGAAAAAAAGCCCTTCACAGCGAATTTATAATTGACACTGAGAGTGGGATGTAAAAGCGTTCGGCGAAGTTTAAAAATGTCATGTCAAAGTTAGATATTTTCTATTATTATTATTATTATTGTTGGATTTAAAGAGAGGCACTGCTTCTGTGTGAGAGGGTTAATGATTGTGTTGATTCTAAGATGGCAATAAAGGGAAGTTTCACATTCAGTTCAAAACTTCAGAAATCTGTTTTCTTATTCCTTCTATCTATGGGCCTAAAAATGGACAAGAGACGAATTGAGAGCCCCAGGCTTTCTTTTGCTTCTCGAGATGATATTTTTAGGTTACTAAAATGACAGAAAATCAAATCTCCTTGAAAGGTGGATGGCCTCACTTACAATTCTATACGCCTGGCCCTAAAACTAAAAAGGGAATCATTTGCTCACTTAAAAGTCCCATTGTAGTATATTACCTTTTCCAAGGCACTAAATCACATCTGAACAGTCTTAATGTCTTAAATCACCTCCAACAAGTGGTCACCCCTTCCTCTTTGCTAACGTTAAGTCCAAATCGCTTCACTCTCCTCAGTACGGGGTCTGGTAAACATAAAACACTGTCACACAGATGATCAAATTCACCCTTAACAGCACAGTTAGAGTGAGGAGGGAGGGTCTGAGCAAAAGATCTGAGAACCTCCTTTGTAAGATAAAGAACTACCATGGTTTCAAAGAAGGCTTGAATCACACATTGGTCCAGTAATTGTAAAATAATATTATCTGAATGCTGCTGTTTCCCTTTTTTATTGGTCATGCTTTATGACACCAATAAAGATGTCTATTTTAGTATCTCAGACTCTGATTTATGCTTTCAGGCTGCTCAGGAGCACGTGGTGTTAGAATGTAGATTTTGCTCTAGAAAAGAATCTTGATGAATCTTTTCAGCCAGCAATGATTATGGAGGCAACTCCATATTCCCAGGTGTCTCCAGAACATGGGATGCTGTGTGTGTATGAGAAGGGCAAAGGCTGGGAAGTCCCTGCTGCTTCTGGATTTGGATCCAGGCGGCCAGGTGACAACCTGGGGGGATAAACCCCTTTCTTCACCTTTCTGGGGCAGCCTCCCCTGTTCATGGTGACTTGACTTCAACTTGGTACTCTTGCTCAAAACCCAGTTAATGAGCTACTTTATCGTTTTCCAATAAGCCAACAACTCAAAGCTTTCCAAAGAGCATTAATTCATTGTTTCAAAAATGTTGGACCTGTACCCCGGGTCCACACTGGGGGGAACTATGTAGAGGTCTCACACTGTCAGGCAGAAGCGAGCCAGCCTGCACTCCCCACTTCTTCACACACGTCTTTGGGTTTCTGCTTCCTGGCATGCTGGGACATGCAATTGGGACAAATTTCAAAGAAAAGCGCTAACCTTCAATGACCAGTACGCAATGCTAAAGACTCCACGCAGCAGACGAGGTTAAAGATGAAGATCTTAAGTGTGAAATATAAGGGAAAGATTTTTTTCAGTGTTGACTGAAACAGGATTTACTCATGGAGAAGGTTAACTCACTTGACTTACCCTGATGGCATTGGATTAAAACATGACCCTTGGAGCACAGGCGACAGGTGAGCAAACCAACAAAGCGAACCCACTTCAGCATTAGCCAAGGGACTCTGGGGACAACTGGGGGACTTGGAAGACATATTAGATTTTTTTTGTTTTGTTTTTGCAGTTTTGGGCTAGGGCTGGGTTTGAACCCTTCACCTCTGGCGTATGGGGCCGGCGCCCTGCTCCTTTGAGCCACAGGTGCTGCTCGACATATTAGATTTTTTTCCCTAATTTTCCCTGTCACCTCCCCTCTTGCTTTCATTTCTTCACTTTGGTTGTTCAAAAGAGATTTCTTGTTTAATTACATCAAGGACAAAGGCCCCTGCTGGCAGAATTATGGTCTTTTCCTATAATATGAGGTGGTTCCTGGAGATCTGTAAGGCTTTATGACTGTCCGTAATGGGGCAGAGGAGATGGGACAGGAATACCCAGCAACCATTCAGTTCCTTCTGAAACCTTTACCATATGGCACTGCATGCTTGTGGGTTAGGAATGGGAGAGGAGAGCCTTTTATAAATATTAGTTTCAACTTTTTGCTTCTCATCTATAATTAGACTGGGAACAAAAGATCCAAGGGAAAAAAAAGAGAAAAGGTAAACCCAGGAAGACAATGAAAGATTCAAGACAGAATGAAAGACATCCCAAGACAGAACTAAATAACACGGAAAACATTTCAAACATCTTCTTCCTCTTTTTAGAACAAAATCTTCCCTGTCACTGGCACCACTATTTAATTCAGTCAAATGAAGAAATTCACCTGGACAGGAATGCCACTGACTCCTTCTTTAAGATGGTAACATTTCACAATATATTTTTTAGTTTTTCTCTTTAGGAAGTCGATATCCTCAACTATAAATACGCAGTGTAATCTTTTGCTAATAAAATGAGGTCAGCTTTCCTCTGGGTCTCCTTTTAAAACTTGCCATCATTGCTGTATCCTCCCACTCCAACCCCTCTCTCCTACTTTAAGAATTTACCTCTTCCCTTTTATAAGAGAAAAGAAATACAAAAGCCTTTCCATTGCAAATTAACCTTCAGCCTTCTTCAGGCCTTAAAAGAAAAGGCCTTGTAAGAAGATCATACCAGAATTCAAAGTCCGTAGAGCAGCTGTCCGCTTTCATGCCATTAGCTGAAGAGAATGCTTGTACTTTGAGATATTCATGAGCAGAAAGTCCTCTAGCTAGGAGCAGGCCATACCACCCTCTAAAATGTACCTACATTTAAATCGACAAAGCTAATGCCCAATTAAAAAGAAAAAGGAAGCAGATTCTAACTCATACCTGTTACATTTGCTATAAAGAACAGGAATGAGCTAAACTCCGCCTGGAGCAGAACTACCAGCCGGCGGTAACAAGGAGCCTCCACCACCCGGTTAGGAAATGGTACGCAAATCAAACACTCTTTTTAATAGAGTGTTATCAAAAATACTAGGTATGCATTACCAATTTACAAGATATGGATGACAATAAAGTATACTTAGCACTAAAACAACGCTGAACATATTTTAATCTCTCTCTGGTGATTCAAGGCATTTCAGAATTTTTCATCGACTCCAGGTCACCCTTATGAATACTTCAGTTTTCATTATGCCCAGTGAAGCATGGTCATATCAATTAATAGACGTCTCCATTTGATGGAACGTTTTAACAACTAGCTGGAAGAGTGTCATGTTTCTGCTGGATGGGTACTGGACCCATAACATGAATGCAGACCAGTTAGAGGCGTTTTCATTTTTATTTTTTTGCTTTAAATAGCAGTGCTGCTAGTTCAGTGCCTTAAAAAGTACTATTTTCAAGTGGCTCGAATGATAAAGACTGCTAAGATGGCTGGAAGGAGGAGAAAAACACAAGTCCCTTCACTGACACCACCGTGGCTCTTGTAGCACTTACCAGAAAGCCTCTCAGCTGTAGCCAGCTCCAGCTGCTGGATGGCTAGCTCAGAAGTTACTGTATTTTGCGAGGGATGAGGCTAGACAATTAAGTTCGTGAACTCGATCTAGAAAAAGTGCTCCTCATTGCTGAATAGCACTATGGTCACCTTGGAAGTACTCCCCTGGAGGACCTATGCACTGGTGTCACCGCCTAGTCCACCCTTCAGAGCAATTTTTCTAGGATGAGTTTGAGAACTTGTCAGACTCGGATGATGACAGTTCTGAGGTCCATTCCGGGAAAAGCTCCAAAATGGACTTGAAGGGTGGATGAGGTGCTAGCATCGGTGCACGGCTTCCGAAGGGAAGTGCTTCGAAGGAGACTGCAGTGGTATTCAGCAAGGAGGTTCCGCAGCACTGTAAAGGGGTGACTTTGTGAACTTCATTATCAGACCTGGTATAGTGCACACTTTCCTAATCACAGTTTTGAGGAAAAAATAAGGTTGTACTTTATACATGGGTTATACTATTTGTTACCAGTTTATAACATTTCTCGTACCTTATATCTGTTCTTGGGTTTTGTAATTATTTGTTACATAAAAGTTTTTGTACCATAATATGTTAAAAAATAAATGCTAAGCTTCCTTTATAGTGTAAAAAAGTATCTAAATATAAACAAATGAAAATTTGAAATAAAAATTAATATGAAATTTCTTTTTTCCAAAGGTTTAGGCAAAAAACATCGATGTGCATTGTACACGGGAGAGCATTACACATGGAGCACATTATACATAGAGCGCATTACATGTGGAGCACATTACACATGGACTGCATTACACACAGAGCACATTACACACGGAGCACATTACACATGGACTGCATTACACACAGGGGCACATTACACACAGGAGAGCATCACACACGGAGCACATTACACATGGAGCACATTACACACAGGAGCACATTACACACAGGAGAGCATTACACACGGAGCACATTACACACAGCAGAGCATTACACACGGAGCACGTTACACACAGCAGAGCATTATACACAGGAGAGCATTACACACATGAGCACATTACACACAGAAGAGCATTACACACGGAGCACATTACACATGGACTGCATTACACACAGGAGCACATTACACACAGGAGAGCATCACTCACGGAGCACATTACACACGGGAGAGCATTACACACAGGAGAGCATTACACACGGAGCACATTACACACGGAGCACATTACACACGGGAGAGCATTACACACGGAGCACATTACACACGGGAGAGCATTACACACAGGAGAGCATTACACACGGAGCACATTACACACGGAGCACATTACACACGGAGCACGTTACACACAGCAGAGCATTACACACAGGAGAGCATTACACACATGAGCACATTACACACAGAAGAGCATTACACACGGAGCACATTACACACAGGAGAGCATTACACACAGGAGCACATTACACACGGGAGAGCATTACACACAGGAGAGCATTACACACGGAGCACATTACACATGGAGCACATTACACACAGCAGAGCATTACACACATGAGCACATTACCCACAGACGAGCATTACACAAGGAGCACATTACACACAGGAGAGCATTACACACAGCAGAGCATTACACACAGGAGCACATTACACACAGGAGAGCATTACACAGGGAGCACATTACACACGGGAGAGCATTACACACAGGAGAGCATTACACACAGGAGAGCATTACACACGGAGCACATTACACAGGGAGCACATTACACACAGCAGAGCATTACACACAGGAGAGCATTACACAGGGAGCACATTACACACGGGAGAGCATTACACATGGAGCACATTACACACGGAGCACATTACACACGGGAGAGCATTACACACAGGAGAGCATTACACAGGGAGCACATTACACATGGGGCACATTACACACAGGAGAGCATTACACATGGAATGCATTACACATGGAACTCATTTCACATGGAACACATTACACACGGGAGAGCATTACACATGGAACGCATTACAGATGGGAGCACATTACACATAGAGTGCATTACACATGGGAGCGGATTACACCTAGAGCGCATTACACACAGAAGCACATTACACACGGGAGTGCATTACACACAGAAGCGCATTACACACAGGAGCACATTATACATAGATTGCATTACATAAGTGCATTACTCATGGAGCACATTACACACAGGACAGCATTACACACAGGAGTGCATTACACACACGAGCACAATACACAAGGAGCACATTACACATGGGGCACATTAGACACAGAAGAGCATTACACACAGAAGAGCATTACACATGGGAGCGTATTACACATGGAGCACATTATACAAGGAGCACATTACACACAGGAGAGCATTACACATGGAGCACATTACCCACGGGATAGCATTACACATGGAGCTCATTACACACAGAAGTGCATTACACACAGGAGCGCATTACACATGGACCACATTACACACAGAAGCACATTACACACAGGAGAGCATTACACATGGACCACATTATACAAGGAGCTCATTATACACGGGAGTGCATTACAGATGGGAGCACCTTACACACAGAGCACATTACACACATGGAGCACATTACACACGGGGCACATTACACATGGGAGCGCATTACACACAGGAGAGCATTACACACGGAGCACATTACACACGGAGTGCATTACACATGGAGCGCATTACACATGGAGTGCATTATACATAGAGCTCATTACACACAGAAGTGCATTACACATGGAGCACATTACACATGGGAGAGCATTACACATGGAGCACATTACACATGGGAGAGCATTACACATGGAGCACATTACACACAGAGCGCATTACACACAGGTCACATTACACATGGAGCACATTACACACAGGAGCGCATTACACACGAGAGAGCATTACACACAGGAGAGCATTACACATGGAGCACATTACACACGAAGTGCATTACACATGGAACACATTACACATGGAACTCATTACACATGGAACACATTACCATGGGAGAGCATTACACATGGAGAACATTACACATGGAGCACGTTACACAGGGGAGTGCATTACACATGGAACTCATTACACACGGGAGAGCCTTACACATGGAACTCATTACACATGGGAGAGCATTACACATGGAGCACATTGCACATGGGAGAGCATTACACATGGAGCACATTACACATGGGAGAGTGTTACACAGGGGACCTCATCACACACAGGAGCGCATTATACACGGAGCACATCACACATGGGAGCACGTTATACATGGGTCACATCACACACGGGAGTACATTACACGTGGAGTGCGTTATACACCGAGCACATCACACATGGAGCACATGACACACGGGAGCCCATTCCACATGGCAAGGTTGTGAGTCCCCGGCTCCCGCATCCCAGCTGCAGCGGGGCCTCCTTCCGAGCGGGCTGCCAGTCTGGGAGTCTGCAGCAGAGATCCTGACAACTCCCAACTACGGTGATAACCGCCGCATTGGAATAAAACCGTGTTGATGCTAATCTTTTTTTCAGTTTTGGTCACACAAGGTGACAGCGACTGGTGTTAATTGAAAAGGAAAACGATAATTCAATGTTGTAACAGTTTGCATCTACTTCATGCTTTTTCATCTGGAAGATTAAAGAACATTCTTCACAAAGGGAAATAATCTAAGGTACCTTCCCCCTGGCTTGAGGCTGTTCGGCGTCTCTGGAGAGGCCAGACGAGACTTTTCTGATGGCAGCACCTTCTGCGGTCAGACCAGAAGGATCCAGGGAGGAGAAATGTCACATTCGATCTTAGGAAGAGGGAGAAGCTGCCCTGAATAACAGGCTGGAAACTGAAGAACGTTCCTGTCAATCCAGTTTGGTTGTCACCTGGATGGAATCTTATTCTCTTTTGTAAAATGCACGTCACAATTTTTGTTTGTTTTCTTCTGAGTTGAACTTCAGGTATTTTAAATGCTGAGTAAATACATATGGAAGCTAATCATAGTTTCCCCTTAGAGGGAAGATGCCATATAGAAACTGGTGGGCCATCATCAACTTATACCTGCTTTGCAAAGATTCATCATCTGAAGGGCGCACAAGGTTTTCGAATGGACCAGAGACTTCCTGGGGCTGGAAGAATGTGTGAGCCTCCTCCTAGAACCCGCCAAGCAAAGCGCTGTGAGTACACACTTTGCGGTAGGCCCTGCTCTCTGTTTTCTGACATGTTTGCAAGGCAGATTGTGAGATGACACTTCAAAATGGGGGCAGGGCAATGGCTCGTGTCTCGGTAAGTTTCGGCAGGATGTCCCACATCCCCTGTAGCCTCAGGTACGCATGCAGAATATCCCAGGCAGATGGCTGATTTCTCACCTCCATCCCCTGACCCCACAGCGTGTTCTGTGTTCCCTGTTTAAAATGCGCTTCATCCTAAAAGCAGAAGAGTTCGTGCCCATGGAACATCTGTAGATAGAGCCCCGAGAATTCAGCTGCCCAGCCCGGAGAAGTGGCATCTCTGGGAACAGATCAAGTGCAGATTTCCACAAAAACATCTCCCTCCTGCTCGAACAAATTTTCTTACTTGAAACTTGTCAAATTCCCTCTGTCCACCTTTCTCTACAGCCAGATGGACAGACAGACAAATATAGAGATAGATTCTTGTTTATGTTGGCCTGAACATTACTTTGATGAAGTGGAGTTCTCGGCTAGGCTCAATTACACCGAAAGAATCGGTCCCATTTAATCCATCCACCTCGTCCCAGCCTGCCCAACACTTCGTAAATATTCCTTAAGTCATAACACTGCTCGGAAACAGATAACGGAAAGAGCCTCACAAAATGATTTTCCTCTGAACCATGTGAAGGGATTCAATGTTTAGTCTCCTGTCACGTCCCTGTGGGTGGTGAGGGGGAGACGGAGCAGAATGGAATAGAAAGGGGAGGGCGCAAACCAAAGAATGGGTCTGCAAGTTGAAGCGTTTGTCTCAAGTCCTGCGAATAAGGAGATGCTGGAGAACTTGGCGCATTGTGAGATGTTTTACCAGGAGGCGGGGAGAACAGATGTATCCTCCAGGTGGGAGGATGACTTTGACCTCTCTGAAAGAGAGAGATTGAGAGAGGAAGAAATAGAGTGAGAGGAATACAGAGAGAGAGAGAGAGAGAGAAATAGGGAGAAATAAACACACACACAGAGGTAACGGTACAGCCCAGCCCACCAAGCAAAGGCCTGGCTGTTTAAAGTAGACCTTGGTTGATCCCAGCAGGGGATCTTCGGGTCCTAACTCATATTGCCTCACAGGGGAATCAATTCATCCTTACGTTCAAACAAAAGGCGTCTGGGCTCATACTTGAGAGGGGGGTGATAAACCCTTGGGGATCCATCCCTAAAGTACCCACCCATACTGCCCCAGCACTGACATGGCGTGGTCTGCAATATGCTTCTTTCCATAAATTCACCAGTACCTTAGGTTGTTATCTACATAACCCCCAAGAAATCCCTTTGAATGAATTAGTGGAAAACTGGTTACATGGCAGAGAGACCAGGAGCTATGACATGTGGAAGGGGAGGAAGTCCAGAGCACTGTAGCACAGGGAGGACTGGGGGGAGAAGGTGGCTGATGGCCTCCGCGCGGAAGATTCCACACTCCATTCTGAAGTGCCGAGAGCACGGACCTGGGTGCACGGAGCTTACAGGGAGACAGAGGCCGTGATCAGGACACCTGAGGTTCTGTGTGTCACCCCCTCTGTGGGTACTTTCCTACATGGCAGTTCTCTGTATCACCTTGAAAGCCTATCAGGTAGGCACAGTTGAACACCACAGTGGACGCGTGAACGATGAAGTTCAAAGAAGTTAAGAAAGTGCTTCTGGCCACACTGCTTAGATGCAGCAGAAAAAGGATTAGATTCAAGTCCCAGCCGCTCCCAAGACTGTGCCCACTTGATGGCCACCACCCAGGACAAAATAACTGCTCAAAAACGAGCGAAACAGGCAAAGCAGAATGCTCCTGGGGCATTCTCCATGTGTGACAGGAAAGCATTTTCTCCAAAAAGAATTGTTAAAGCCCTGAGACTCTGATTATGGGGTTCTCTTGGAGACACAGAGTGGAGACCCTGTAAACTTTCATTCTTCTTTCTTTCTCTTCTTACTAAGGGCGGTTTTGTGGTAGCAATAAAGAAAAAGAACTTGGCATCGATGTTGGGTAAAGCTCCCCATCAAACACAGAGGAGCGAAGGAAGAAGGATGTCGCTATAAAAATGTCTGTAAACGGATCCATCTGCAGAAGACAACTTTAAGGCCAGGACAAAAGGCTTCGCAGTTGCCCTTTCTTCCCCATTTCTTTCTAACAAGCGTGATGTCTCCTAACTCGGGTCCAAACCATTCCAAATGATGACTTGATTTGCGGTGATAGACCCAGCAGGAAGCGCGGGAGCTCGGTTAAGTGTTTAAGGTCGTAGCTGTGCACGGGACACCAGTAAGCCACCTTGCCTCTGAGCTCCGGCTTCCCGTGAGTTCTGTGAATGGACCTCTGCGAGGGTTTGGACTTCAGCCCTCATGGACGCAGAAGTCCCCGTAGCACAGTGTCCGTTTCTCATCTTATTATCGAAATGACTACATATGAATAGAGGATGTGGCTAAGAATATATAGAAAGCTCTGGAGACTGAACACGGGCTGAGATGTAGCTGTACAACCTGGGAAAGGTAACCTCTCTCCAAGCCCGAGCTTCTGCATGAAACGGCATTTAACGTGCCCAGTCTGCAGCGGGGGCTGACGGCTGGATGAGCTCTGACATTGAGAGTGTGTGCCGTGATCACTACCGCCGGGGAGCAGTGGTTCTGAACCTCTGTGTCTCAGGCACATCCAAGCAGCTCTGAAAACCCACATGCAGAAGCTCTATCCCAGGGGGTCGTATCCAGGTGTACGGGCATTGGGCTTCAACTGCAAAGTCCCCAATCCACAGCCAGAGGTGAAAACTGCACTTTTGTAGTTCCCATGAGGCCCCCAAGGCAAGGCCTTGCTTGCATCGTGGGCTGGAGCCGGAAGCACAGGTGCGTCAGATCCACACTGACTTGTGCTCAAACACTGGCTTTGCAAATACGTAGCACAGAAGGCAAATTAATTCTCATTTCTGGGTCTCAGTTCTCTCATCTGCGAAATGGAGAGAACCATCTTCCTGGCTGTTGTAAGATTTACAGAGAGCCTGATGATGATAAATTTAAAGGCCTAGCAGGCAGTCAATACATGACACTTAAAAAAATACACACTTATCCTTACCCAGATGGCTGAAACCAGAAGGAACCATCACAGAAATAGAAGTGCTGGCTGTTTGGAGTCTGAAACAGGCAGTGGCGCCTCTACAGACTATGGATTCTAATTCATCTTTTGTAAAAAAGCAAATACACGAGTTGAACAAAAGATATGGGATATTTATATACTCTTTGCAATGGATTGATCTTTTTTAACTTAACAGTGTATCTAGGGGTTTTTTCCAAATCGGAGCACAAAGAACATCCTCATTTTTGATTTACACAATCATAATATTCCACGGAAGGGATGTTTTATAATTTAACTAGTTCCCCATTGGTGCGTGTTGAGGTTGTTTTTTCCTACCATTTGTGTTTGCTAACAATGTGGGAATGAATAACTTTTAAATTAGTCTTTTCAAACAAATGTATCTGTAGGACAAATTCCTAGAAATGGAATCGCTAAGTCAGAAAGGCGGTACATTTGTCATTTGGTTAGAAAATGCTGAATTGCCCTCCGCTGATTTTGTGCCAAGTTATGCTTCCATCAGCAGTGAGAGAGGAAATTCTCCTCCCCCCATCATTAATGAAATCTGTTATCTGTTGTCTAATTTTCTGACTTTTTCAATATGGTAGTCAAAAAGTGGATATCTCAATGTAGTTTAATCTGCATTTATCTTAACAGGAACGTGTTGGGCACCTTTTCACGTTTTAGAAAAATTCAGATATTCTTTTCTGCACATGATTATGTATATCCTTTGCCTGTTTCTTTATTAGTTGTTGGATTTAGTCATTTTTGATTTATAGCAACTCTTCATTTATTTTCAATAGCAGGCCTTGGTCTGTGATATGAACTGCAATTTTTTTTTTCTAGTTTGTCACTTTTAACTTTGCTCATGGCAGTTTTATTCTGTATGGGTTGGTTTGCTATGCAGGTTTGTTAAAAATGTACTTGAATTTATCTAATTCTTCTTTATGGGTTTTGAGTTTTATCTGATGGTTTCAAAAAGCCTTCCCCACTCTGCTATCATAAGAGAACTCTCTCATGGTTTCTTCTGATAAGTTTGATATTTTGCATTTAAACCTTTGACCCACAGGAAACATCCTGGTTTAAGGTACAGCTCTAACATCTTTTTATTTATTTTTATTTTATTTTATTATTATTTTTTTAATTAAATCATGGCTGCGTACATTAGTGCAATCAAGGGTTATAATGTGCTGGCTTCCTATACAATCTGAAATGTTTTCATCGAACTGTTTAATATACCCTTCATGGCATTTTCTTAGTTATTGTATGAAGACATTTGTATTCTGCATTTAGTTCTAACATCTTTTTAATTGGATGAATTCTATCTTTTACATTTAGAGGAGAACAGTATATAAAAAAGTAAGTGCAGGGCAAAAACAAAACAAATAAACAATAACACCCCCTCCCCGAACCCCCCCAGCCTTGAAGATTTCAAGCAAAAAGAAAATGAACAATTCTTCTTGTTAGATAACTCCAGGGGCTGATGCGTTTTTTCTGGTGTGAAAGCACACTGAATATTCTTTTCCCTCTTTTCAACAGTTGTCACTCATTTCCTAAAAATATTAGTCTTAACAGTGAATTAAAAACTACAGACGTAACACCAAGTGAAAATTTCTGAAGATGACATGAGCGATGGGTTTTATTTTTCACCCTTTCCACTGGACTCTGTTCTGTGAGTATCTTATCTCCTTGATTTCCAATGCTTTAGAAGCCTCCGTGCAATAACAATATAATCATAAAAACTAATTAGTAAAGATTTTGTGTCTTGTTAATGACACACAATTGATTGTGGCTGGAGGACACAGCCAGACGAACCACTCATCCGTGATGAGCTTTGCATTTTATCTTCTTGCAATGGGAAGGTAATGGCATTTTTATGAGTGTGTTCCCATTATGTAGACATCTGAACCAACTCACCAATCTGTTGTCCTTCAGCCTTATCCTTCGCGACTACCAAACCCAAGCCCTTTAAAAATGTGGGGATAATTCTGGATGCCTGATTACATGAGGAACAAAGAAAATTAATTACATATGGACCAAATGGTGAACCACAATCAGGGCATCATTGATCTACTTTATCTTTGCTTCATTTTTCTCAATGATGCTTTTCTCCCATAAAGCTATGGGCCATAATTACCTTATAGAAACGCCTTATTAAAAATTACTTTAAAGTAGCCATTTAAGGAATTATAATCCTCTTCCTCTATTTTTCTGGACCATTTCATACTCACTAGTTCTTTACCAATAAATAGATGTTGACCGACACAGAACTAGAGATAGACCTGTAATTTTTCAACCAGTGTATCCCGCACACTAGTGTGCCGTGAGAGGATCTTAGGTGTGCTGGGAGAAATTTTAAAGATCATTAACTAAATTATTTTTGAAAAAAAGTTCAAAGCACAGTATATATATATATATTTTTTTTTTACTGTTTTTTAGCAACATGATTTAAGTGTGTCGTGGAAGTGTACAGGTTCAAGTGCACTGTGAGATGAAAATGGTTGAAAACACTGATACAGACAGATGTTAAAATATTTACTTATGTAGAGAAGAAATGTTATCTGCGAACTCTGGGACAACAGGGAAAGCCCCACCCAGGCCTTTATCCCCTGCTACTTTCTGCCCCGAGTCCCATGAAGCCGCCTTCCTGTCTTCCTTCTTCCCTCTGGGTTTTTTCTTTCCACGACTTCCTGCTCTAACGCCAAAGCCACGTGCACTTGTAGCCTCTGCGTTTGAGGTTTGGTCCCATTTTGCAGTGGGATGGGAGCTGGGCTCTCAGAGTCGGTCCGGCTCACACAGCTGTGATGGGAAACGTGCCCTATGGGTGCGGAACTTGAGCAGAGAAGGATTCAGAGTTTGTTAGGACATGGCTCTTTACTCAGAACGGACAACCAAGACAGTAACTCTGGCATAGTAATTCCCTGTTGCTATTTGAAAATGTCCAAAGACACGCTCCCTGGATCGCTGCAGCACAGCTCTGGGCCTGCTCCGGTGACTCGGGGTAACTGTGCGCCCTGCGGGGCGTGAACACTGCACTTGCACTGGGGGCCATCTGGACCCCCTTTGCGGCACACCCCCGGCCTCTCTTGGACCATGGAACTACAAGTGCCTGTGGCACATCAGCCAACCCCAGAATCGCATGGGGCAGAGGAGGCGTCTGTCGGTGCAGGAAGCAGGTGGTGTTGTGGAGGTGACAGGGTGCCCCTCCTCCCCATGCCCGTCACCTGTCTCCATGTTGGCTTCTCTGCATTTGGGCTGCTGGGCCCCGGGAGGGAAGAGGTGGGGGATAGAACAGATTTAGTTTTTCTCTTCTTTCTCTAGGTGACTAGAGTTTAATACAAATGGAGAAGCAGGAGCTGCCTTCTTTGCTCTTTACCCAGGGGGAACTGACAGGGGCTTTAGTTTTCAACCTTTACACCTAGTGTCCTCAGGGGAGTAAAACAGTAAGACGCCGTCCTCAGCCGCCTGACCACCCTTCTTCGCTGGTGGCTTTTCACCGAACAGGAGCTTCCTATCATCAAGGGCTTGAATATTTGGTGCTATAAATAAGGTGCTGCAGGTGTGTTCCTGGGGGACAGGGGAGCAGCTTGAAGAATTTGTTCAGATGGCTTTGGTAACCGGCTTCTACAGACACCAAGAGCCTAGCTAAATGACAGACCATGAAACAGAGGTGTCACAAATAAGGCACGAGGTATTTTCACGAGTCACCACACTACTATCTGGAGTGTCCCCACACAAGCGCCCATAGGGCTAGGATCAGACTGCTCCCGCCTCTGACTTCCGAGGTGTTTCCCACGGAAATCGTGCTTTTGTTCTGCACCGGCCTGGATTCCAGCACACCAGGCACGGCAAACTTCTGGAAGGCATTTAGCAGTAGAAGTGGATTTAACATGCATCCATCCTGCTGTGTCTTACGCATTTTAACCGAACATTGGGATTTTTGTCCTCATTTCCTGAGGCGATTTAATCACCTAAGTTGCAAAGTGATGTGCAAAAATGATACGTAAAGTAAATGGGATCTGAAATCCCAAGGAGGGCAGCAGCAATGGGGACTCTTGGAGTCACTAGGCCATTACCATGTTGCAATTCTGTAATTCTTTTCATTTTCTCCAGCAGGCAGACCCCCCCCCCCCCACGAGCCACAAGGGAACATTCGTACCCCTCACACACGCAGAGCCGAATCAACAGAATATTGGGGCCTTCATCAGCTCCTCCTGCAGCTGTCACTACGTATGAGATCGTCGCACAGTCCCACTGTCCTCCTCCAGCTGTCCATGCGGCGTCTTGACTGGTTTATGCCTCTTGCCCTATTTGCTGAGATCCAGCCCTTGCAGGGACCTAAGTCAGAAGCAGATGATCCTATGGTGCTGGGTGATGTGGAGTGGCTGTTCTCCCACCTGCAACGTCTGTACACACGCGCGCACACACACAGACACACACACACACTGCACTGGCAATGTTCTGTGTGGTTCCAGAAACCCCAAGACACAGAAATGCTCAGAGATGCTTTCACTGGTCGGACTCTGGCCTCCCCCAGTGCAAACTTCTGCCTCTATTCAGGAATTAAAGGCGGAGGGCCACGGAGCCCCGGCCCGGTCCAGCTCTCCTCCTGCAGCTGGAGACAAACTCGGGAAGGAGGGCAGGGAGGTGTGAGAGACCCAAGGTCCCCTAGGTCGTCAAGGTATCAGAGAGGACTGGCAAGCACACAGGGTCTGAGAGGGGACATATGCCCTGTTGGCATGAAAAAAGGCCGAGTTCCATCAGTCTGCAGAATGAGGGTCGCTTATGCAGATGGGATATGGGCTTTCAGCCAGAAACCGACCCCAGTGCTGTGAAGTGAGCCTGAATGTCTAGGTGGGATGTGACTGTCTACACTCCCGAGCGAGAAACTTCTCGTTGGTAGTGCGTGCGCTGCCCTCCACTGTGCCACGCGGTGCAGGGGGGAAACCAGGCTGGGGAGAGAGCCCTGGGGAAGCCACTTCGTCAGCATGACAGAAATAGGGTTCGGGGACTGATGTATCCCAGAAACGCAGGGGCTTTGGCAGTGGGACAGGGGCTAAAGGAAAGAATGTGGGTCGGGGAGGTACTGAGAAAGCAGAGAGGAAAGTGGCCTCAGAGAAGTGGCCGCAAGCTCCAGGAGTGACACTTCACATTCCAAATACTGTCCACCTTGAATTTCCAAGGTAAGGAAAACAGCACATAACAATGAGAAGGACAAACAAGGAACTTTAGCTAATGAATATTTATTGAGCAGCTACTATACGCTAAGTCTCATTCTAGGTTCTGGGGACACGGTGGTGGGTGACAAAAATCTCTGCCTCAGTGGAACCAATATCCTAGTGGGGATAGACAGACTGATAAACAAATAAACTAGTAAATCGTGTTTTCAGTGTGTGTGTGTGTAGGAAGCCATGGGAGAAAACTTTCCCAGAGACCTCTCTGGGTCAGGCAGTGTTCTAAGCTCTGGATGTCCACAAACTTATTACATCCTTGCTATAACTCCATTATTATACCCCCATTTTATGGATGAAGAGACTGAGGTTTTGAGGTTGAAGTAGGACAAACATCTGGGAAACAGAAGGACCAAGCTTCTCCCTGGGCAGTTTCATCCCGGGGCTCAGTCACATCAGCCCTGCAGGGGAAGGGATCAAGGAGTGCTGGGGCAGGGTTGGAGTGATGATGGGACTTTAATGGGGACATCACGGGAAGTGGCACAAGAAGGTGACATTTGAGCAAAAACCTGCAAAGAGGTGAGGCAGGGGATGGGCTTTGTAGAGCAGGATTATTCCATTGCCAAAGCCTCAGCCCAGGAGGGAGGAAGGGGGGAGGGGGCTGGAGCAGC
Organism: Arctocebus calabarensis; assembly: GCA_963573935.1. NCBI lineage: Eukaryota > Metazoa > Chordata > Mammalia > Primates > Lorisidae > Arctocebus > Arctocebus calabarensis. The sequence goes on along the minus strand of CAUYON010182360.1, from coordinate 30,872 downwards.
CGGCCCAGCGCCAAGGAGGGCAGGGGTCACGGCCCAGCGGCCAAGGAGGGCAGGGGCTCTCTGGCTGGACTGCCGGGTGCTCAGTCGTGCTCAGAAGGGCAGTGGCTTGTACTCTGGTGAGTCTGAGCCAGGCAGTGGCTGCTCTGTTTATTATTATTTTTAAAGCTTTGTTCTTATTGTTGTGTTGGGAACAGGGAAAGGATTTGAAGGATAGAGGAAGGGAAATCCCACACTTCCAACCATTGCCACCACCCTCTGTGGGCCCTGGGGACCGCCAGGGCTTGTCCTGGCAACTCTGTGTGGCTGTGTCCTGGGGCTTGGGCAGGGTCTCGGGAGAGGGTGGGTGGGAGGGAGGGACGCTGTGGTTTCACCACAGAGAAAACACTCATTTTCCTTCTTAGACCCCTCATGCTCACAAAAACCACAGATGAACGCTCTTCTTGCTGTGGCTGGCAGCCATTCTGTGTGCCTCCTCTCACTTTCCCTCGGTTCTGACCCTTCTTATTCCTTCAGCTGCTGCTTCCATGGAGATAACCTAGAGCCCTCTAACTCTAGCTCAGGGAGGGCCATTTACAGCTCCCGGGTCCTGTGTCCCCCAACCTCAGAGCCTTGGTGCCCCACCCCCACCACTGCTCACTCTCCTCCAGTACCCTGGCTCGGAGTTTTAGCTGCACCCTGAATGCTCCCATGTAAAGCATTCTGCTTCCCATAACCGACAGGCATCCCCACCGCCACCATCTGGCTCTGCCCTTTCTTTCTCTGGACAGCTGCGGCAGCCTCTAACTGACTTCCCCACAGCGCCCAGATTTGCCCCTCATGACATACTGTGGTCAGCTTAACCTCACCGAAGGTGAGCTGTGAGCTTCCTTTCAAAACCTTCAACTCTTCCTCTCTGCCTGGAGACCCAAACGCAAATGCCCCTGCTCAGCATTCAGTACCCCACACGATACACCCAAACCTGCAGCCGGCTTTCCCATTTCTTTGCCCGACTTCCGTGTATCTAACACCCAAGGCCAAGGCCTTGGGATTTTTCTACCATTCTCTGCTCATTCTACCTGAAGCTCCCCCAGATCCCAGGTGTCCTCTGCCAGCTTTCTCTAATACCTTCTTCTTCTTACTGCCCCAGAGTAGAAGCATTTTCTCTCCCTGTAAAATGACATATTTCTCTTTTGGGGTACAGATTTGTGTATCTGTCCTATTCCATGACGTAGGACCTGAAAAGCAGAAAGCTAAATGCATGCAAGTGTCTAGCAAGGAGCATACAGTAGGCGTTTACTTAGTCAAGAGTTTGTTTCCTCTAAAAACACTGGGAGCCAAGCATTGCTGTAGGCACCCAGGACACAGGGGCGAGGAGAAGCCCCTCCACCGTATTTGTTAGGTATTCAATGCAACAGGAGATTATTTACAAATTCTGGGAGTGGTAATCTGACCATCTTCAGTTAAAAATGATGTTTCCTGCTACCGTCCACGCCTGCCCTCATAAATCAAGGTAAATACTTGGCAATCTGGCTACCGCCTTGTAAGGCGAAAGAGCTGTTCATGTCTGGTGTCAAATGGGAACAGGGAGCAGGGTGGGGGAAGGCTGATTACCTGCCTCCCATCTGCGCAGTCAGCTCTAACTCTCCGGGAGAGACGCTCTCGGGATCGCCAAAGACATCTCTCCCCAGCTGCGCTGCTCAGGGAGGGATTCTGCGCAGCACGCAGGAACCGGCTAGGACAGGTGTGTTAGCATATCTGAGAGTGTGTGCTGAGCTTGGACGTTTGAGAGGAGACTGAGCGTGTGCACTTGCAAGCAAACTGAAATCCTTCCCTTGGCCGCCCTGTGAAAGGGTCAGCGAGCGCCATTCCTCTAGCTTCTGGACCTTTAGTGCGACAACTGCTAACAGGCTGAGACTTCAAAATGTGTTCTCACCAGAAGAGAAACGCAAAGGTAGAGCAAAAAGTAATTTAAATGCCCCTTAAAGCAGACAAAATGCACGTAGTGTAGTGTGCGGGTGGTAGCAGTTAAGAGCACAGTTTCGGCAGCAAGAGGCTTGGGATGAAACCCCGACTGTACAAGGTGCTAGTTGTATAAGCACAGGCAAGGACAGAGATTTGTTAGTTTCTCTAGACCTTACCTTTCAATGGAAACAACAGAGAAACTGACCTTAGAAGTGGGATTGGATTAAACGAATCAATATTTCTAAGATACTTCGAATAATGCCCTAGCAATAATTAGCACCATATGAGTATAGGTGTTTATTAAGCTTTTAAAATTTAATCTTTTAAGGAAAAAAACAGACTCATCCGTAACCTCATGTGGGCTGGGAAACCCACACATGTAACCTCGTGATTATCTGATGTCCAACCGTCTGCCAGGAAGCCAACATCACTCGTGGGGAGGAAAAGAGCTGAGTTTTGTCATCTGCAGTAAAATTTTATACTTAATACTCCTTTAAATGGAAGGAATACATCCAAAGAGGGGGAAAAAAAAATCTGTCCCAAAGGATACTTGAATAAACCAGAATAAATGAAAGTCCTGTAGGTGATTTAACCCTCTGGATATAGTGACACAAATTCTACCCCAGTAATGAGTGTCACGGGCACGCCTGTGGGGAGAGAATTCCCCAAATTGGCCCTCTCGATGCCTTGTTTCCTTCTTTATGTGCAATTTCATCTTTCTGGGGCCCATATAAATCTCCCTCAGCCTGTATTATCTTCCCGTTCTGAGCCAGCAGCCCTAATGACAGCCACCTGCTTTAATGGCAGAGCCAGGATGTCATCATTCTCAGCAGAGTGTCGTTAATCTCACTAACCTTTCCCTTCCAGAATGCCGTCCCCACCCTCTTGCAGTTCTACGGCTCCCAGCACCTGTTCCTGGGGGTTTGAAAGGTAAATTCCTCCCGGGGGGCTCCCTTGCCTATGTCTCACTCTCTGTGACAAGATCGGTCTCTCTCGCCCTTTTGGTCACCACCGTTTTCTCAGTCAAATCAGCCGAGGGAAAACCCGGGAGCTGGACACACACTGATTGAGAAGGCGCATTAGCGTCCTGGAGGAGCCGGCTCAGAAACTTGTCAACACTGTTAACTGCCACCCTCCCCGGGCTTCTGTCCCGGAGCAGCTGCGACAGGCCGTTGCTGTCAGCTCCTCCAGGGCATTAGGTGTCTAATGCCAGGGACTGCCACCAACTCTGTGTGCCACTCCGATGCCCACCGGGAGGGGTTCCCAGAGCTCTGGCTACCTGCAGTCACCCCCCGTGCCATCACCAGCTCCCGGACCCCGGGACAGCAGACTGTGAATCTGTCCAGCATGGGGCTGTGCTGTCATGCCCACCTTGGTCAGGCCCAGGGAGCACCCCGCCCACCCAGGGTCCTGCAGGCGCAGCAAGGGGGACGCTGGAAGTCACTCGGGTCTCAGAGAAGGGCCGGGCTCTTCCCTTTGCCAACCAAAGCCCACAGGTGAGGCTTGTCATGACAAGAGGCCGACGGGTGACACATGCCAGGTCTGGAGGAGGGCAGGTTCTCAGCATGCGGATGTGTGTTACCTTGTTTGTTACCTGCTTTCTTCCCTGCCTCCCTCTGCTGAATACCTGAGGCCTGTGTGTGCACCAAGGCCCCAGCCTTCTCCCCAAGAGGGAAGGAAATGCCAGCCCCGAGCCCCAGGCTGGGCCCTCAGTGGCACCTGCCCCCAGGCTCCTCCTGCCCCTCTCTCTCCGCCTTAGGCTGAATGTGTGGGAGACTCATGGGTGCCCCGTCCCACACGCTGCTCTGAACCCTCACGTGCCCTTCCCCCTTCTACCTTCCCTCTCGGCCGCTCCCCTGTGCTCCTGACTCCGGACGTCCCCTGGCCCATTCCTCCTCTTCACTGAGGCCTGAGTAACTTCTGCCTTCCTCTCTTTCAGAAACATCCTACCTGCAAAACTGTTATTCTCCCTCAGCTGAGTCTCCTGAATGAATTTCCTACACTTCCAAATCACTTCTAAATCTGCTCCAATCTGGTTTCCTCTTGTCGTTTAGGCCAATGCCTCTTCAGCTGCACCTCCCCCTCCGCCCGCCAATCCTGAGTGCATGAGATTACTGTGGGGCTCATCCAGGCCCTCTGTTCCTGCAAATACCTTTCCTCAGGTCAAATCCATTTGGCAGTAACTCCCCAAATTACATCTAGAGCCAAGGGAAGAAGTGTTTCAAGAGGAAGGAATTGGTCAAAGGTATCAAATATGCTAGCAGTCTAAGTAACACATGGACAGAAGTGTCTGCTGGATTTGGCTGTATGTAAGGGATGACGTCTATAAGGTTTTGTGGTAAGGTGGGAACAGAACTCCTCAGTTTGCAGATCAGCTGCCTAAGCCCAAGGAGTCAAGTGACTTAAAAAGTGTAAACTCACTTAAAAGGTCCAAACTCACACGCCTAGATAGATTCGGCCCCACATTAACATGTAGCCAAACTGTGATGTTTCATAGTAAGTATGGCCTGAGCTTGCCTTCCCTTATGAAGGTAGAGAACTACTCTTTAAGGTAGGGATTTCACCCATGGCCAAGACAGGGTCTTAGGTGTGCTGTGAAAATGTTTAAAGATTAGTAATTAAATTATTTTCAAAAGAAGTTCAAAGCATAGCATGCATATTCTTTTTTTTACTCTTTAATTAACATAATTTAAGTGTGCCACAGAACTGCAACTACAGGTTCAAGTGTGCTGCGAGATAAAAAATGGTTGAAAAACGCTGCTATAAGGCATGGCTGGCCCACCTGCAGATCGGGAAGTTTCAGAGTCAACCCATAGAGGAGTGACGTCGGGTAGGTAATATAACAGGATCATTAAGAACAGTATTTTTCCCATGGCTCGAGAGTTCTTCTGGAACATCCCAATCTTTCTTTCCTAATCTAGTCCTAGGTCACAGCACTTTTGTCTCCTATCATAATCTCATAATCTGCTCATTCTTATAAGAAGCGTCCACTTATGTTTCTGTTCTTCCTACCTTTTTGAGGTCCCAGGTCCACATGTTCTTCTCCTGTCAGAGCTCAGCTAACTATTCCTTCCACCTGTGAGGGAGTCCTGACCCCCCCCACTCCCAGGTAGGCATTTCATAGTGATGCTTGTAGCTTCTGCTCTGAACCCCTCTTTGGCTTGAACTCTGGTTCTTTTCTTGGGCATGATGGGACAATTTCTAATTACAAAGAAATAGTTAATCTACTTGTCATATTTCTTGGCTCTATGCCTGTCGAGGTACTAATCGGGGTCATTATAAATAATTGAGAATATATCTGAGAACATAACATTTGTTTCAGTGAAAATAATTCTCCATCATATTGCAATTTGAATCACATCTGTGTCAGGAACATCTCAAAGGGTTCCCAATGATGTCTACCTCCTGGTATTCATGTCCTTGTATAATCCCTCCTTCAAGTCTGGGCTGGACTTCACGACTCATTCATAATGAAGAGAACGCAGTAACAGTGATGGGATAGCAGGATGTTAGGTTATAAAAAGACTGCAACCTCCACCTTGCTGCCCTATCTTATTCTCTCTCTTATTAACTACATTGGAAACTAGCTTCTCTATGGAGAGGGCCACACAGCAAGGACATGAAAGCCACCAGAAAGCCAGGAATGGAGGCCCTCAGTTCCACAGCCCACAAGGAACTGAATCCTCAGAGCAGTACATGTGAGTTTGGAAACACATCCTTTCATATTCACGTTTTCATAAGAGATTGCAGCCTTAGCCAAAATCTTGATTGCTGTTTTGTGAGAGACCTTGGAGCCCAAGTCTCCAGCTAAGGAATGTCCACTTTCCTAACCCAAGAAAACTGAGATAACAAATGTTTACTCCTTTAAGTGCCTAATTTTGGGATAATTTGTTGTCGAGAGACAGATGACCAACACAGCACCAAAGCCAACACTTTCACGTGATTCAAGAGTAGAAAAGAAACAGGTCCAAGGCAATGTTCCCCCCCAACCCCAAGCCTGAACTGAAGAAAGAAAACTACATGGCCAAAACTCAGGCATGATGAGAAACATGGCGTTAGTGAAGGTCATTGTCTTTTGATTTCTAAGGTCAGCAATTAAGATGAAAACGATGCTTATATCCATCTATGCCTTCCCTGTGGGGTGAATGAAAGAGACGGGTAGTTGTTGTTTGCTCAGTGTCACATGGTAGTTGTTTTCTGCATCTGATTTGGGCAGATGGAAAGTGGATCTGGGATCCAAGTGCAGTGTTCGTGTTAATGAATTCCCCAGATACCCTGTTTTCCTGGGGTAAATTTATTTTATAACTACCACCACTGCCAACCAAAAATTAAATCAGTAAATCAGTATAAGGGAATTGTCAAGAAGAGCTAGGGGTCCTGCTAGGAGAAACCCAGTGTTTATGGACTGAATCCCCACACCCCTGAGTAGTTGGCCTGCCACCCAGTTCCAGAGGTCATGGGAGGCCTCACTAGAGAGACGGCATCAGGCCCGTGGGGGCAGGAAAGCACTTCAGTTCTCTGGGTCTATTGGCCCTGGTATCTCTGTAGCACATTTCTCCACTCCTCCAGGAAAAAAAAAAAGAAAGAAAGTAATCATTGCCAAGCTCCTTCTGCTTTTATTTCTGGCAAGGAATAAGTATTTCTAACTCCTTAACCCTTTGCTGATATTTTCAAACTGAATCCTCAATGCTGCTTTTCTAAGTGCCTCTTTACCCTGGTGTTATTTCTTAACTCAGGACCCAGCAAAGAGGACAACGGAGCACTGTGGCTATGAGTTCGCAGGTTAACACGGATGCCATAATTAAAGAAGGCTGTTGGGTAGAGAAGAGAAGGGGCCTTTGAGGTTTTACAGTGGCACTCCAGGGTAATTCATCGAACCATGGAGGAATCATGATTGCTACAAAAGCTACAACAAAAATAAGCAAATAAGCCAAAAAATACCTATTTTTGGAAGGAATCTCACTCCATAACCCTTCCTACCCCCTCACCCCTACCATGCACACATATACTACATATATGTGAGCACATTCCGATCCATGCCTGGCCAAACAGACATACTCTCAGGTTTTAACTGTCTGTCTACAAAATAAGAGTCATCAAACTAATAAATGAAAATGATCACATGCTATTTCTGGATGTTTCTATATTGACTGTCATGTATTTAAAGTATCCGTATGAGCCTCTGAATTTTGTACTGTTCATTCAAATCTGTGAATGTGAAAGACAAAGCGATTTCTGTTTACTGAACGTCTTAATATTTGCAGACATCCAAGTAACTAAGGCCATTTTTTCATTTTTGTCCAGATGCTAGACATAGTCCATCCTTACTTCAAACCTGCTCTGCCCAGTCCTGCCCACTCTTTTCTCCATCCCCATGGCAAGAAGCAAATTAGCTTCCCTATTCACCGACCTGAAACTTAGCACAGATAATTCATGTGGTTCTTCAATAATGCATTGAGAACTGTGAACTGCCTGAAAGTTGGGAAACTCATATGTCCAGAATAATCATAGATAAACATACTATTAATCTTATAAAAAACAAAACTTAAGTGAGTATAACTATTGATGTCAGAAGTCCGAGTCCCATAGTGCCATCCTTTAGGTCACTGGCACACAGAGCTCTCCTCGCATGTCTATACTTTCTTTCTTTTTTCCATCACTTCATACATATTAAATCTGGTCAGTGTTAAATTTATTTTATTTTTTTGGTTGCAGCCATCATTGTTGTTTGGCGGGGCCAGGCTGGATTCGAACCTGCCAGCTAGGTATATGTGGCTGGCGCCTTAACCGCTTGAGCCACAGCGCGGAGCCCAGTGTTAAGGTTAGGTATTAGTTTGGGGTCCTAAATTGCAAAAATACTATTTTCAAAAACTCTAAGGCCAGGCGTGGTGGCCCACGTTTGTAATCCTAGCACTCCGGGAGGCTGAGGCGGGTGGATTGCCTGAGCTCACAGGTTTGAGACCAGCCTGAGCCAGAGTGAGACTCATCTCTAAAAATAGCTGAGTATTGTGGTGGGCACCTGTAGTTCTAGCTACTTGGATGGCTGAGGCAAGAGAATCACCTGAGCCCAGCAGTTTGAGGTTGCTGTGAGGGCAATGAAGTGAGACTCTGTCTGAAAAAAAAAAAGGTACCTTTAATCATTGATCTATCTATATGAGTGCCTGACATGTTCCCAATGCTGGCTTTTCCAGGTCTATCTGACTCATTCATTTTCTCCCTCCCTTCCTTCATTCAATAAATACTTATTAAGTATCTGCTATAGTCCAGGCACCATAACAGGTGTTGAAGATACAGTGGCAGCCACCCACATAAGGTAACACTGCCAGTGCCCTTTCTTGATACTCTCAGCCTGCCCTGAAGGTCACCTGCAGATCCTGTCCTAACAAACCTGTGGATCTCTGATTCTTCCTGCCTTTTGGAGAGGGTTTTCTATGTCCTGAGACCGCCCAGCCTGGGCAGGGTAAAGAACAGGTGTAACTAAGGACAAATGTGCCTGGAGTGACTTCAACTAGACAGGGCAGGTGGACAAATATGGTGGCTTCCTCACCCCTTGGCAGGTCATTGCTTCAGAATCCCAGTGGGCTCTAGTCCACACACACACACATACTTTGCTGACTCTCCCCACTTCCTGTCTTACATTTCCCCTCCCTCATGTCCTTAAACTCAAATCCTTTTCTTAGGGTCTTTTTTGGGGAAATTCATGGACCCTACAAACTCATTGGTGACACACTAGAAAAGGATTTTTGAATCATCCTGCAACTCTTTATTTTTTTCCCCCAAATAATTCAGATAGAAGAATGTTAAAATAATTCAAATTGAGAATCATCCAAACCTAAATTGCCCGGTATGTTTGCAATGTTTTTTTTAATACATCCCCAAGCATCACAAAAATCCATAAAGTGTTCATTCAAATGAAATTTGAAGGACATAGAAAACACAAGCATATTCTCTGAAAGAATTATTATGCAATGCCTTAAATATAATGCACTAGCATTTTGCATTCTCTAAATTTAAAGATAATCCTTTGATATTTGAGTCTTTGGGTCGGCTGTACTATTCAGCTTTTCGTTAAACCTAAATAGAATTTCCTATACTGCAAAATAGCATAATACCTTGAACCAAACCAATTCTACTTGGTAAACTTTACTTGAATGCTATTTTTCATCAACATCACATGCCTATTAGAAAACAAAGAACAGCTGGCTTTTCACTAAAGTGATTATTTTTTATTATTGAATTCTGAATATTCAGCATTACCCATCTCTTGCGAGTCATTCCAAATTAGATTGCTACATCCAAGACACCTCAGTTTACTTTAGTAGAGACGATAGAATGAATGGGAATAGAGGCGAAAGTATAGAGAGGTAATATTGCTTCTGTAATACTTTACCGTTTCATAAGGAATAAATAAAACAAAGCCAATTTTAACAACTGTGCAGTCAATAAATGTCAGTTTCCAGAAATAAGCCGCAAAACTATAGTCAACTCACAGGCTTTCTTTCTCTCTTTCCATATATATATTTTCATACTTGTCACACCACTTATATGTATGTCATAAACTTATACGGCCACGGTCACTGATACAGAATGAGAATATCTGAGAACTCAATTACTTGACACAAGTAATACTTCACATCTGGGACATAAAAACTTTCTAATGTCAAAACTTCTGGTGGCTCCTTTAATTATAGCTACCCATCACAAACTCAGAACTGGAAGTCAAATCTTGATTGATATTCTATCCTAACCTCATTTGGGCTCAGTAACATAATACTGCCTTTACAGGGCTCATTTCAATCTACAGGCTTCTACTGTGGTTTTATAGCAACTCAGAATTTGAAAAGAAATTACTCCTGCAGTGGCAGCTTCCAAAATGCTTCACAGTGTCTTCTCAAAAAGTAAATAAAAACAAGTCAATCAGATAAAGGTAGAATCACAAATAAGAACATCATTTTCTTAAAGATCTGGATGTGGGCCTGGCAAGGGTCTGTTTCTTTCAAACAAGATGTGACTGACAGTTCTGCAGTCTTCTGCCACTCGTAGGATGGTCCAAGGGCCAGAATTATTGGAAGCCCATGGAAACTTGTTAGAAATACAGAGTTTCGGATTTCACCCCAGAACAATTGAATCAGAATATGTGTTTAAGCAAAATCCTCAGGTAATTTACATGGACATCAAAATTTGAGAACCACTCTTCTACGTAAGTAAATAACATCAACACTTGTTTCAGAATTTTGCTTTTATTCAGATAGAGCAGGGTTATGGTAGAAAATAGTAAAACAAAGATTTAATCCCTATGGGTGGGGGATAGACGTTAGCAAAGAATGGGTGGGGGACCAAAGGTACAGACAACCAGAAGGTGTCCCAAAAATTGCCCCTAAGGTCACTATACATAGAGAAACTGGGAAATAGTAGCTAAATTAACTTTATTTACTAAATATTCCTTACAAAACTGTACAAAATATTTAGAAAATATTATCTCTGTGTTGGCCACCTCTTTGTAAAATTTTGCAAGGGATGTTTTGTAAATAAATGTACATTTAGCTATAATTTCTCATTTTTTCCTAGGCATAGAGACTTTAGGAGTGACTTTTGGGAACACCTACAGAGAGAAGTTTAAAAAGTTCCTGGCCCTGTCACCCCAATAACAGGCCCTGAAAGAACTAGGTCCCATTTGTAATAAGCAGAAGTCAGATTGTCTTGAGCCCAAGTAATGTGGTTATGACGTTTTGCTTTAGACTAGTGATTTTCAACCCGTGTACCAGGTAGACAGGTGTGCTGCAAACATTTTGAAAGATTAATTAAATCATTTTCAAAAGAAGTTCAACGCACAGTAAGGATATTCCTTCTTTTCCTCTTTTTTTGGATCAGCATAATTTAAGTGTGCCACGGAAGTTTAACTATAGGTTTAAGAGTGCCATGAGATAAAAAAGGTTGAAAAACACCACTTTAGATGCTCTAATCTTCAGTCATTGTTCCTCTGTGAACATTGTTCCTCCAAGGAGATGACACGAGACAAATTCCGAATAGCTCTCTGGTTCTATGGTTCTAGACATAAAAAATAGCAGCTGAGCATGTATTTCAGGGAGGACGGCCCTCTAACATGAGAATATTTGCACAGATCTCATGCAGATTACTTTGTGATTTTTTCTTGGACCATCTTTTTGTTAAAATGTGATCGATGCTCCATGGACAATAATCATTTCTTTACCTTTTTCCCTCTGAAAGGCTCGATGCTTCTTTGCACTTTACAAAAGTCAACCACAAGGCACGTGTGCAGCAGAGAAGGGAGAGAATCCAGTGAAAGAGAGGGAAAGAGTGAAGAGTGGAAGACATCTGTGCAGAGCCAGAGGGTTATGAGAGTTCCTGACGGCCACTCTCAGATTCCATCCTGCTTTCCAGCAGTTGGTTCCTTTTGCAGGGCTTCCTGTCCCTATCAGTAGAGTACAACCATCCTTTACTATTGCTAGAAAGAGGAGTTTATCTCTTGTAGCCTCCCAAGTATCCCTGTATGATGTTTGAGTGGCCACAAACAAAATTTTAAATTCTCATGCCTCAACAAAGCCTGGAATGATACCAACTGGCCACATTACGACCTATTTCCCTTTATCTATTATGCCTAAGGTCATTCCAAAGCACCCCCCAAATAACCTGTGCTCTTTGATTAGGACATTTTCATTTGCAATATTTAGGCAATACTGGAGCAAGGGGACAAAACGAATGGCTAAAATGTCACATTAACCCTGGGTTTCTAATCACCCTGGTTAAAGAGACTCTTGCATCATAGAAGTTGAACTTGGGTAGGACTTTCTCAACTGAACATCAACTGCCAGGGCTTCAGGCAAGAAAGCAGAAAAGATGAAACTTCAGACATTATGAAATAAGCCAAGAAATCCTAGCCCAAGATGAGAAAGGCCAAATAAGAATTAGCAGAGTACACAATTCTTTTGCCAACAGACGTCCTCCAACGGTGTCCTGTACCAAATCTTTGTGGTGTATGTCAGGAAGGCGATGGCAGTTGAGGTGAGCGGTCCAAGAAAAGTACAGCCTATAAGGACATTGTCCCACAGAAGTCTTTTTTTGAGAAATAGCCTGAGAAATTGCCAGAATGGATTAAAATCCTTTTGAGTATTTTATCTCTGCAGTAACATTATTTGTCCTTGAGAATCTCTATCAAATTTGTGTGTTGTCTAGTTTGCCCAGGAATATCCCCCAGGAAAGATAATTGCAAAATCATTTGTGTGTACAAAATGGCCTCAACTAAATCCTTGCTCAAACAATGCCCAAGATGCTTTGTTCCTAAATGGCCAACCCTCTAATCCCACGTTGAGAACGCCTCCTCCACCCTCATCCTCTAACCTTTATCTCAGACTCAATCCTTCTAGCTCTGCTTTGCTACAGGCTCTTCCTTGAGATTTCTGTGGTCTTTGTTAGGGATGCTGTGACACTCCCCAACTAGAGACTTGAGAATCCTCGGAGTTGCTCTCTCCCACATTGCCTAGGTTTAAGCAAGTCATATTGATTTTTCTCCATATTTTCTGTCATCAAGTGTTTCTTTTTTATTTCTATAATGGCCACTTCAGTTCATGCATTTATTATTCTCACTTGAATCATTTCGACAAATCCTTACCTCCCTAACAAATCACTTGTTAGTTCATATGATACATACTTGAGTACCTTTTTCTCTGGTATTGCCTGTGTGCTGAAGGCACTATGCTAGGTGGTAAAGATAGAAAGGTGAGTGGAATCGATTTAGATCTAAGCCTCAGGGAATTTACAGGCTGGTGGTTCTTCCCATCGTGATAGATTTTACAGAACACCATTAGATTAACCTTGCTAACATGCTCTTTGAATCACATTTTTATCCTGATCTAAAGCCTCTAATGGCTTCCTGAACACAAAACAAAAGCAAAATGCCAATCATGCAGGAAATAGAAATCAAAACTGCAATGAGATATCTCACCTCAATGAAGATAACTATTATCAAAAAAGACAGAAAGTAACAAACCCTGGTGCTGATGTGGAGAAAGGGAACTCTTATACACTGTGGGAACATAAATTAGTATGGCCGTTACGGAAAAAAGTGTGGAGGTTGCTCAAAAAATTAAAAATATAACTATCATTTGATATAGCAATTCAACTACTGGGTATACATACGAAGGAAATGAAACCAGTAGGTGGAAGAGATTATTTGCATCCTGTGTTCACTGCAGCACTGTTCACAACAGCCCAGATTTGGAATCAATTTAGGGTCTGTCAACAGATGAATAAATAATAAAAATGTGGCACACCCCCTGGGCGAAGGGCTCAACTACAACCTGAACTTTACCTTAGGATTGAAAACAATGTAACCTAAACATTTTCACCCTTGCATTAATCTGAAATTTTAAAAATTGTGGTACCTGCCTACCATGGAATACTATATTCAGCAATAAAAAAGAATGAGCCCCTGTCATCTGCAGCAACAGGAATAAAACTGGAGGACCTTATGTTAAATGAAATAAGCCGGGCACAGAAAGGCTGAGATTCCATGAGCTCAAGGGGACGTAGAATCTAAAGGAGCTGATCTCACAGAGGTAGAGAGTAGAATGGTGGTTACCAATGGTGGTTACCAGGTGCTGGGGAAGGAAAGGGAGTGAGGGGGAGACAGGGAGAGAGATTGGGCATTAGGTACAAAACTACAGTTAGTGAGGAGGAATAAATTCCGGTGTTTAATTGCACAGTGGGGCGACTGTGGTTACAATATTATATTGTGTATTTCAAAACAGCTAAGAGAGAGGAGTTCAAATGTTTTCCCCACAGAGAAACGAGGTTAATGAATGTGCTGTATACCCTGATTAGATTTTTACACAATATATATTTGTATCGAAACATGACACCGTACTCTAAAAACATGTAGAAATAGTGTCAATTTAAAAGTAAAATGCCTCCATCGTTCTAAAGCTTTATAATATGGGCTCTACCTACTTCCCCAATTTCATATTTCATTATCCTTTCAACCAATCATCTGAGTGAAACCAGCTGGCTGAATTTCCAACTCAAGACACTCCACATTCCGTGCTTTTTCTCTGTTATTGCCTTTCTTATTCCCAGAAGACACAAGCCCTGCAGTGTGGTATTTTTCTAATTGTCATACAAAAAATGTGCTCTCTCTTCTCTGCACTTAACTGGGTGGTCCATTTATATGATACTTACTGTATCACGAGAGGGACTCAGTGCTCAGAAAAAACATACTTTCTCCTACTATCGTTGAGATTTCTACATTTAGGATCTTTTAGTTCTTTTCATTATTTATTTTATTTTTCATTGACAAAGTAAAAAGCGTACATATTTATGGGGTACCATGTGACATTTGGATCTATGTGTAGATAGTGGAGTAAGTAAATCAAGTCAATTAACATATCCATTCCCTCACATACTGATTTTCTTGTGTGATAACAACATTCAAAATCTAGTCTCTGGGCCAGTTGGGGTGGCTCAGGCCTGTAATTCTAGCACTTGGGGAGGCCGAGGCAGGTGGATTGCTTGAGCTCTGGTGCTCAAGACCAGACTGAGCAAGAGCAAGACCTCGTTTCTCAAAAATAGCTGGGCGCTGTGGTGGGCACATATAGTCACAACTACTTGAGAAACTAAGGCAAGTGAATTGCGTGAGCCCAGGAATTTGAGGTTTTTGTAAGCTATGATGCCATGGCATTCTACCTAGGCCGACAAAGGAAAACTCATGTCTCAAAAAAAAATATATATGTATATAGCAAGTTTCCAGTGTATAATGCATTAATATTATGCTAGTTGTCATGCTATATAATAGATCTCTCCAAGTCTGCCCCCATCCAACTGAAACTCTATACCCTTCCTTCAGCCAACATCTCTCCACACTCTACCATATTACCATCTCCAGCCTCCTCGTAAGTCCCATGCTATTCTTTGCATGAGTTCCATTCTTAAAAGTAGAATATTTTATTTCTTAAAGGCAATGGTTATTGTATCTTGGATCCCTTGTGGGACTTCATGTATTTGCTCTCTCATTTGGGTGCTCTGTAATATAACCAGTAATCATATTTCTAATGTCAGTAGCTTCATTTTAATGTTTCATTACTGTGTTCATAACATCTTCATCATTAAATAAATATATATATTTTAAAACTGTAAACCATCTACCGAAACACGTCTCATTGGAAGCCTGATTTGGGAGTGAATTCCTTTTCCTTTGGAAGAGGGACTTGGGGCCCTACAATGAATTATGAGCCACCAGGTGTCACTATTGTAGATGCCGGTTGGAGTTGCCTTGGTCTGTCTGGATCTGAGGGGGGGAGAGTATTGTGCTGGTAAAGTCAAATTTCCACTCATTCACTGGGTAATCATGTTCCCAGTCTGAGTTTCTCTTTAGACGCCTTTGTGTAGCTCAGCATTACGCCTTAGAGTTACACCCCCTCAAAGCATCACGAGCAGAGGTTTAAGGATGAATAGTCAGGCTTAATAGTGAATTTATTTTCTCTGTTGGCTTGTGTTGCTGCCTCAGCTTGGTTTCATATAGTGTTTTGTGAGTTTAATGTTGCTTATTTGAAAAATGAAAACAACACAGGCTGCTTGAGTGGTTTGGGCCCACAAGGAAAGCTGTATATCTGCCAGAAAGAAGGGGGGAAAAAAAACCATAACAGAAACATTTACAAAACCTGATCTGAAAAGAAGAGTTTATAAGCTTTAAAACTATCTATGTATAAATGAGAATACATTTTATTAATTTATAAGTTCTTGGTAGCTTGACAATTCTAAATATCAGTGGAGCTCAATGTTTAAGGAAGTATAAAACACAAACCAACTCTGGACGGGGAGAGAAACTCTTCCACCTGACTTTGGGTTGAAGCTCAGCAGACAGAGGAATCTAAAACCATTTTAGGGGGCTTTTCGCCTACCATGGGTGTGCTTTTTTTTATACTGCAGAAGTTTATGAAGTAAATATGAGAAGATTGTATTCAACATATCATTTTATTTTGTCAGTGTCCCTTTAAATATAAGAAGAAACCAAAGACAAAAGATTATAAAACAAAATTATGTACCCAAGAGGCTGCAGTGGTGCTTAGGGTGTTCAAGCCTGGCATTCTCCTTGTTCCTCACTGGCTCGACCTTCTGAGCTCTGTGGGTGTGTTTTCTCTTTATTCCTCTCAAGAAGTGCAACTTTTACCTAGCAAACAAGCACTCCTAATTTACTCCAAAATTACACCTTATAGGGAAGCCATTTTCTGCCCGTTGCTCTATAAACTCTGAAGATACGAAAGCTTCCCCAAACAGAATGAATAAAGCCCCAATTCTCTACGGTGACAAATTCAGGGAATGGCAGGCTTTATCTTAAAGGAGTTCAGCTGCTACACAAAGGCCCTCATGGGCGAGTAATAGAATTCTCAAATTGGAATAAATTGTGCTTTGGCGAGTTTTTATTTTGATCGTTTATTTCAGGTAACACTTGTGGATCATATCACATAGCTTTGAATTATGGAATAGATAAGGAAAATCTAAAAGGAAAAAAAATTAGGGCAGGCCTTTATTAAATTTTAAAGTATGTCTTTGCTATACTCTTAGAAAGAGCCAAAAAGAGTATCAAAATCTCTGGAGATCACCAGTATAATTTCTTTATCATGTTCCATTTAAAATTTAATTATGCAGTCTACAATAAGAATCCGGCAGCCTAAATAGGTCATGCAGCGAGTAACTTAATATTCTAAAGTTTTCCTTGTAAAGATCACTCCTTTTATAGTCTGTTACACATCAGAACACTATATTATAAAACAAGTGTAATTTAATTCAGTCAGTACAGACTCTTATACACTTATATAAAGAATGAAGTGTGAATGTTTTGATTTAGGGAATTTGGAGAATAAAAACCAGGTTCCTGATGGAGTGTATTCAGATATTGTTCACAACAGTTGGGCCATATTTGCCTATATACTTTCTTTGGGTGATGCTCATTTTTATGTATGGTAGCCAACCCAAGGACATTTGACATTTATTGCTTTATTTTGTTTTAATCAGCAGTGCTCATTCATAGCAAGGTCATCATCGAGGGAGTGAATAATTAAAATCTAAATTAGAGGTTTATTTGGCCGATGACTTGGTATTTTTGCATTCTCTACCTCAAATTTCAACATGCAATTTGAATTTTCTTGTAACAGTAAGCACTGTTTTAAGTACTTTACATGTATCCCTTCACTTAATTCTGAAAATGATCAATCCCATTATTAACTTCTTTTATAGATGAGGAAAATGAGGCGCTGAGAGGCGCAGGAACTTACAACACTAGGTCACAGAATTAGGTAGGTGACCAAATCGCGATGCGATCACAGGCTGCAGGTTGGTTCTAGAGCCGCAGTCCCCAACTGTTTGGGTACCAGGGATCGGTTTCCTGGAAGACAGTTTTTCCAGGGACCGGGGGTAGGGGTGGCGGGGTGTGGAAGCCTGAGAGGCGGCGGAGCTCAGGAGGTGCTGGGAATAATGGGGGGCAGCCGTGAACACAGGTGAAGCTTCACTGGCTCACACCCTGCTCGGTGGCCCGGTTCCTAACAGGCCAGGGACCAGTCCCAGGCCACGGCCCTGGGGTTGAGGACTGCAGTTCTACAGTCCATGCACCAAACCACTTCGGGGAGCTCATAACGCAATACGGCATCTTCTCTCAGATAAGAACATTACCCCTGTCTTGGTAAAAGTGATTAGCACAGAACCATCTTTGAATGGTCCACAGTGATAGCCCCCGTGCACTGATGGTTTGCTATGTGCCAGGCACGGGCCACGTGCTCATTACACGGATTATCTCCTCACAGCAACACCATGAGATGGGCCTTGTGATGATTCCAGATTTATAAATGAAAAACGGAGGCAGAGTTAGTAACTCACTTGCTGGAGTTCATGTGGTGAAGAAGTGGCAGACACAGGATTCAAGTATGTCTGCACCGAAATGATGCTAATGTACGCTCAACACCAGCTCGGTACACTTGGTGACACTCGGATTTAGGTTAAGGACTTCCCAGCAAACTAGAGTCCAGCCAGGTCCCAAAGACTGAAGCAGGGAGCAGAGTGAGCAGGGAGCTGGCAGGGAGCTGGCAGGGAGGAATCCTACCGGGATCTGCCACTGGTTCTTTGGGAAAAGGTTTCCTCAATCCTTCCTCCTCCCTTTTCAACTCAAACATTTATTCATTCATTCAAACATTTATTAATGAATTCAAACACTTATTAATTCATTCAAACATCTATTCAGACAGTCAAACACTTAGGCAAATACTTACTCGGTGCCTACTGTGTTCCAGCCACTGCTCGGCATTGAGGAGACAATGGCAGTGGATGTCAGCGTGCTTCCGACATAGTGGAGAAGGCATAAATCCTCCAATAAGTTACATTATCAAATGACACAAATGCCACGGCAGGGGT
Organism: Arctocebus calabarensis; assembly: GCA_963573935.1. NCBI lineage: Eukaryota > Metazoa > Chordata > Mammalia > Primates > Lorisidae > Arctocebus > Arctocebus calabarensis. The sequence continues at coordinate 12,515 of CAUYON010182360.1, read as the reverse complement.
CAACACTGTGGGCTTTGGGAATTAACAAGAGGGTGATAAACCCTTCAGGGGAGGGAAGGCATCCCGGGAAATGACATCTAAGATGAGTCTAGGACAGGGGACAGAAAACCTTTTGATAAAAGTAAGTGGCAAGTATCTTCATCTTGCCAGCCCCTACCTTCTCCGCCATAGCTGCGCATCTCTGATGTTGTAGCACAAAACAGGCAGAGACAATAGGAACGCAGTTATGTAAGGCTGTGTTCCAAAAAAAATTATTTGTAAGCACAGGCCACAGCTGGATTTGGTCTGCAGGCTGTCGTTTCCAACCCTGGTCTAGAAGAATGAGTGACAGAACTTGGGAGGGGAGGGGAGAGCGGGACACACGGGGGGCTACTGCAAGTAGGAACAAGCCCAAACACTGAGAGACGGTATCTCAGTTGGCTTGTCTCTAAAATGGGGCTCACGGGGTCGGCCAACAAATATCTACTGACTGCCAGGTCTGTTCTAGGACTTGTACAAGGAGGAGTAAGCCAGACAGGCAAGGGAGACACTGTTCTGGGCTGAAGGGAACAGATCATAAAGAAATGGACGAGTAAACGAATAGGTGAGGACAAGAGCTGTGCAGACAATACGGGCACGTGACGGCAAGGGTGTGCAGGGGTGTTACCAGAACAGGGCGATCCGAGGGGGGCTCCCTGAGGGAAGGAAGAGGAGGAGAGAGAGGAGGAGAGGCCTTAGCAACAAAGCAAACAAGAGGCAAAGTGGGAGGGGATGAGATTGCTGAGACAGACTGGTGCCGCCCTTGGAAGCTAACATGCACAGTTTTTATTTTTTTTTAACAGTTTTTTTTAGGCCGGGGCCAGGTTTGAACCTGCCACCTCTGGCGCACGGAGCAATAGGAAACTGACACATGATTTTAAGCAAAAACCAACATGTTTAGAATGATGCCTTGTCAAAGATCACTTTGGAAAGGACTGTTACATGCAGAATGATTTCCAAAGGAAGAAGCGGCAAGGCCAATGGAAAGGCCGTTTAAGAGTGTAGGTGGGAGTTCATGGTGGCTTGGAAAGAAATGGAGAAAGAAGACAAAGTGGAGAGAAATCTTAGAGGTTGAGACAAAGGATTGTGTGGATGGATTGTCTGCTAACTGTGGGAAGAAGCAGGGCCTCTGAAATGACCCCGGGTTTCTTTGTTGGGCAGCTGGGTGCACGTGGGGAAGGTGGGTGGAGGGAAGGTTCAGGAGTCCTTTTCCAGCCAAGTTTAAGATTCTACTTTAGACTAGCAGCGGAATATTCATCTTAGAAGCTCAAGGGAGAAGTCACTTACAGACATGAAAGTGGGAGCTAGGGCGGCACCTGTGGCTTAGTGGGCAGGGCATCGGGCCCATATACCGAGGGTGGTGGGTTTAAGCCTGACCCTGGCTAAACTGCAACAAAAAAAATAACCAGGTGTTGTGGTGGGCACCTCTAGTCTCAGCTACTCAGGAGGCTGAGGCAAGAGAATCGCCTAAGCCCAGGAGTTGGAGGGTGCTGTGAGCTGTGATGACACAGCACTCTACTGAGGGTGATAAAGTGACACTCTGTCTCTACAAAAGAAAAAAAGAAAAAGAAAAAGAAAAAGATAGTGGGAGCTAGCTGCATGAAGATGACCTTCAAAGCCATGGAGCTGAATGAAGTCTCTCTGTACGGCCTCCCCACGGGGGACAGAGCAACGTCCAAGTCACCTGGGGCACCTCAAGAGGTGGAGGGAGGACAGGAAGACTGAGAAGGAATAACGAGAGAGAGGAAGAAAAGCTGCCATTTTCAGTGTCCCAGAAACTCAGCACATCGTGGAGGATGCGTCCCAACACTGAACGCAGCTGAGAAGCCAAGTGGCATAAACACAAATGACCACTGGTTTTGGGTAGATGGAGGCTGCTGCTCATCTTGGCCAGGCCAGTCTGGTGGCATGAAAGGGTCAGAAGCCTGGCTATAATAGGCTAAGCAGAAAATGGAAGAAGAACAGAACCTGCCTATGGTAGATACTATTCCTTAAGTGTTTTCAAGCCATTTTGCTTCTATGCTGACCTTGCCTTTTTCCTTGCTGTCAGGATAAGCCTCACATTATAAAGGTTGAAAACACCAGAAACTCAATTTTCCCTCCACAAGGGCTTAGGTATGGGCAAGGGATTCCTTCCTAAAAGAAAAAGTCACATGGGAAGAAATTGGATATGGTCTCTACATGATGGCTGGGGCTGCTGCAGCTATATCGTGAGTATGAGGCCCACCATGACGACATGGTTAAGGTGGCAGAGGACGTACCAGGGAGTTCTTAGATCATTGCATACTGCTATAATGGAGTATCATAGACTGGATAGTTTACAAAGAACAGGAATTTGTTTCTTGCAGTTTTGGAGGCTGGGAAGTCCAAGATCAAGGCACTGACAATTGGTGAGGGCCTTCTTACTGGATCCTCACATGGTGGGAGGTCAAAGAGCAAGGGAGGACAAAAGTTGGGTCCTCTCATGGAGGAAGAGTGAACCCACCCCTGCAAGCCCTTTTCATAGTGGCATTCAGCCTTTCATGACCTCATGACCTAACTACCTCCCCTTAGGCCAACAGTTACATTGAAAATTAAGTTTCCAACACATGAATTTTAGGGGGACACATTTAGATCACAGCAGTTCTGAATTAACCCTGCACCTTCTTAGACCTCTTAAACCATAACTAGAAACTCCGTCTGGATTCTCTGGCCTGATACGTAACCACAGTGCCTTTCTCATGGATCCAACTTAAGAAAAACAGTAAAGGGGACATTGTAAAAGAGAGGTTGGTGCAGGGAAAATGAGTCACAGTGGGTGATGGTGGGGAGGAGGTGGGGGCTGGGGCCGGGAGAAAGCGTGAACACCACTCAACAGCTGCTACCTCAATCAGGGTGCCACAGGAGGTCGGGTGCTAGAAGGAGAAAACTGGGCTGTGTACACTATGGAAACCAGTCACCCAGGCCAAGGGGCTTTCTATGGTGAGCGAGGCAGTGAATCCGAAGGAGAAAGGATCTGAGGATTGCAAGGTCTCTTGGGTATCCATGGCCACCAGCTCTCACCTGACCCACCGGCCTGTCCTGCTCAGAGGGTTAGTTTAGGATGCCCACCTTGCTGCCAGAAGCAGCTTCTATTGGGGCTGAACTCCCTTAGTGCCTTTTGTTAGAGGAATTGTTTTCCTTTTCTTCTTCTATGGCATTAAACACATCTCTATAGCACTGGGGTTATCTCTACCTTCTCTGATAAATTTTCAAGGATCAAGTGGCACTCTGCTATTTCCCTCAGAGCCTCCAACCACATTTGGCCTACATCTATCGTGTGATGTTCCTTTAGGAATCAGGGAACAGATGATGAATTCTCCCAATATTTAAAAGAAATTAATTTTTTTTGAGACAGAGTCTCACTCTGTTGCCCTGGCCCGTGGTGTCACAGCTCAGAGCAACTCCAGTCCTTTGGGCTCAAGGGATCCTCCTGCCTCAGCCTCCAGAGTAGCTGGGACTAGAGGTACCTGCCATAACACCTGGCTAGTTTTTCTGTTTTTAGTACAGATGGGGGTCTCGTTCTTGCTCAGTCTGGCCTCGGACTCCTGAGCTCAAACCATCCACCCACCTTGGGCTCCCAGAGTGCTGGGATTACAGACTCCAAGCACCGCTGCACCCGGCCAAATTCTGTCAACATGGACAGCACCAGGCCCAGGCCCCAGGCACGTCAGGGGAGTTGTTGAGTTGTTTCTTGAGCAATGGTCACTGGCTCTAGGTCACATAGTGAGAGGTTAGCCAGGAAGGACTGACATCTTGCAATTTGCGAAAAGCCTTCAGAAGATGGCATTTTATACCGAGAATAAGGAGAGATAAGAGGTCTGTTACCCCCAAAGCCCTGCGCAAGGGACTGAAGATCCAACTTCAAACCCTCTGGATCCATGAGCAGTAAGGCGAGCTGCTGGAGTCCGTCCCAATTCCCCTGACCTCCACCTTCTCCACTGGTTGCTACCTGACCGGTCGCATCCATGATTGTTAAATGAAATCTGCTCAGTTCAAATTTTGGACAGCAGAGACCCTCAATCCAACTACCCAAATTCCATATGCCAAGCCATAATATAGTGACTTTCATCTCACACAAACCAACCAGTTCTGTCTTTTTGGTGGAGGGTCCCCCAAATCTTATGGTATAGACTGCTGGTCTAGGGAATGGGGGTTCCCTTACTTACAGTGAATCAGTTATGTTGGTTCCCTAACCCCTCACAGAAGGCACAGGAAAGGAAAAAAACATGAAGTTATTGGATTAAAATACAAGAGAAAAGTCTGTTTTTCTTTTGTAACTTGCCCTGGCTGCCACTGGTTGATGCTTAAATCTAACACAAGATGACCTCTGATTTATATGCTTAATCATTTTAAGCTTCATTTACCGATACTGAGGGGTTGTCAAGAAGCAGACCGACTTCTGGGTGTCGTGCATAAGAACCGGCTTGTGAATCTCTACAGCAGCACTTAAGATACTTCTACTAAGGTCTGCTGCATCCCTGTATTTAACTGTTTAATTTATGCTCAGTAACAGTGGACTATGTTAATAAGGAATTAAAACGCTCTCTCTTTTGCAAAAACAGTAGCTAACAGTGCCTGATTACTGTAAAACCTCTGTTCATATAAACCTTGTTTATATCTTTACTCTGCTAACCCAAATAAAATTTTATCGCTTTGTAGGCATCATTTATGTTAACGCTCCAGCTTATTAGAATTAATTTACGGCCTCCATGCCATTTGAATAATTGGGGTTTCATTATGGTTTAATTAAAACACACCTACCTAAACCCAACTCTCTCGGCCACAAAAATCACCTCTTGAAAAACATGATTGTAATGGGGAAAAACACTGTTCGGATTGTTAAACTGTCCTTTGCTACATACAAGCAAAAATAAAAGAAGTCACACGTATGATTGAAAACGATCGTTTTCATAGCTGAAGAAACGGAACCGTACGTACCATTTCTGGGACACTTCTGATAGAGAGATCAGAATGAGTCATATGTATAGCCAGTTTAAATATTTGTTTGAATCCCAACAAGATCATTGGTTTTAATATTTATAATATAATTACAATGCTTAGTGCATGTTGCGCATATACTCTCATTTTTTTTTCCGGTGACATATTATTACCAGGCTTTAATTTCAGCAATGGCAAGAATTCAAAAACACATTTAGATTATCATTAGTAACGAAAAACAAACCCGGTGCATGTTCACGCGTTTTGTATACATATCTCCTTTCAACTTCAAAACGTTTTTAACCACTAAGACCCAATCCACCGCCACATGATTTGTGCATTTTCACAGAATACTATCAACCCAAGGCCAGCTACTTTAAATTAACGCCACCAAGGCAATGAACATGGAAATGCGCCACCCTCATGCGATCCTTGTAAATGGCCTTCGGGAAAATTTCAAGCCGGTCAAAGGCAATGAAAACCAAACCATAAAACTCTTCTAAAATGCCACCGCCTTCCTTCTCAGCCACATATCACCACTTCGCAGTTGCCCGAATTGCAATTTGCCATTTTTCCTAGATGCCATGGTATGAGTGTGCTCTTATGACTAAAAGCATAAAGAACTCAAAGTGTCATGTCCCACTAATCATTAGCTGACAAACAAAATAACTCCAGGTGGCTTGTTCTCGGTAGCACCCAGGTATTTCGGGGCTCATTTGCACTTTCCTGAGGACAGGCTCAAGAAATCCAAAAAAAAGAAAGGCTGAAAGCTTAAACAACTGATGGAAGTCTACAAGACTGTACAAACAGATGCCAGCAAAAGAAATATTCTGGACATCCGGGGAAAAATTCATCAGATTTCACATTATTTTATGTCAGTGGATATGCCCCAAACAGCCCCCAGAGAAAGTCAAAAGAATTCCTGAGACTATATCAGAAGCATCATTGAGAAGTAATTGACATGCTATTTCCCTCATTCTTTATTGCCACACATTAAAATGATGGCAAAGTGCAGTCAGGATGGGACTGTTGGCCTGGTGTTTATTTTCAACACGATTCAACATAAGAATGACATTAGAAAAAAAAAAATAAGTCAGCTCATTACCAAAATACCACCCACCAAACTCAGGAAGAGCGCGGGCTTTCCCTGGAGTAATAAAGCGGCCACAACTGCAGCTCTTTCCCGGGGAATCGGAATTGCTGCTTGGTATTCACAGCACAGCCTTGCTTAATAGGATGCAGGGTGCTGCTTCCGATTTCCCTGACATCTAAGTCATTTTCATCTGCATGATTACGGCGTGGCCTGGGTCTCTTCTGACAATACAGAGGCAGTCTGATCCTTCGCTGTTCTATCAAAGTTTGAAAGTCGTTCCTCATCCTATTATTTCAAGATTAACTTCTACACCACAAACACAGGAGGACACACAACTCCCTCTTCCCCTGCAAATGAAGGGATCCTCAAGTCTTCACCAGCGAAAGTTCAAGGACAAAAAGACTCAGCGGGGATACACAGGCCAGGGCACACTGTGGGTTTCAGCCTGTCCCCGCTCACAGGGCTGCAGTGTTGCTTTGGGATGTCATCCAAAGAATGAAGACATACAGTCATTTAAATATTTGGATCACGGTAAACAGGTTTTTGGCAATATTAATCATGATCCTATAAGCAAAGATTTTCTTTACATAAAAAAAGCAACCAAATGTGCTTATCTCCTGGAACAGATGGCGATGATTTGCGCCTTCCTCCGTTCCTAGAGCTATTCACGGGCTCATTCTGCTCGCCCTTCTTTTTCCTATTCTTGATATTCTCTGCCTTTCCCAGTTTCCAGGCAATACCTCATGACACATTAATTGATTTGCAAGTGGCTTCTGAGCATCACCAGGACGAAGGTACGTTCTAGTGCTAAGGGTTGATTCTACATATGCAATGCCCAGTTCAAAACTACTACTTCTTTTTTTTTTTACTAAATCATAGCTGTGTACACTAATGCAATCATGGGGTACAACGTGCTGGCTTTATATACAATTTGAAATATTTTCATCAAACTGGTTAATATAGCCTTCATGGTATTTTCTTAGTTATTGTGTTTAGACATTTATATTCTACATTTAATATTTCTTAAAATGTCACTCCTTCCTCTTTCCCGCCCTCCTTTCCATTAAATAGTGGTAATCATTCCCAATGGCCAGTTATCTAGAACTTGCATTCTGTTAATCACTTATTACTTTACATATGGAAATAAAATATCACGAACATATAAAATACACTGATCAATTACATATTGATTTCTTTCCCTGCTGAATCACTACATATTTATTTAAATGACAAGAAGAATTAAAATGAATTTATATCATCAAAACTAAGGTGTAAGTCCTTTAAGGGAAGCTCAAGATTCTTTTATAAATAATCTAAAAATCCCCGAATATAATAATAATAATGAATACACTGAAGAGAAGAACCAATTTAGTGTGTCTTTAGATTGCCAATTACTATGGAAATAATGAAGCACATCTTTATGATTTCTGTGGCAAATATTGCTCATAACATCTTCAAATAGACTGTATAACTTCAGAGGAATGAGAATAATTTCTCTAAGTCATTTATGAACATAAGCCTCGTTATGTCTGGGTTATATCACTTATATGTGACTCATACATAATTTTTAGCATTTACATAGTGGGAAAGGAAGTCTTCAAATCTGACAGAAGGACAGATTGCTGTGTGTGTCAGCGATCAGGTACAGATTAGGCAGAGCCAGCTTGCTTACCTTGGTCGACTTCCAGCTAACTCTGCGGCAGTCTCTCTGTAGGAAAAAAGGAAGTATGATGAAGCTTATTTAGGTAAATTATAAAAATTTGTTTAATCACATAATAAGTATTAGTGTAGCACGTGTGAAAATGACATTGCCTATGCAGGCGTTTAGAAACTCAAAATTGACTAATCATCTGTCTGATTAATTCTCATTAAACTTTTCAATGGTTACTTTCAAAGAAAATTATACACACGTAAAATATCTGGCTCTGCTTCCTCGTAGAACATAAACATAAATGAGTTCAAATCATTAAAACTTAAAAGTATGCAAGATCTAGGAAAAAAAATAGAAGAAGACATTATCAAACTATCATTGAATCATTTTCCCCAGTTAAAGCACCTATGGTCTCTTTCCAAGAACCATTTCGAAGCCAACTCTTTTGGGGGTGTTTCCGCATGTTAAACTCTGTCACCTGAGGTTTATGAAGGATCGTGAACACCAGAAAACACAACTCTTTTAATAGTAAGTTGCTGTTTTTCATGTTTTTTTTTTTTATAATGCCCTCCCATTTGGGACTATCATAGCATTTACAAGCAGATGCTATGATAATTCAAATGGCACAAAAGAAAAATCATTGATGACTGGTTCTATAGCATATTAATAAAAATTACCCGACACAAATTTCAAAGCTAACTTTGTCCACGTTGCCATATTTTGTCTTTCCATCAGAGAGGTGCTCTCCAAAAGAAAAGGGAGTGTGTGTAGATGATGAAAGCTTTATCCTGGCATTTTAAAAGCAGAGGAAGGCTCAACTTCAGATGGGTGGATTAAAAGTGTAATTCTTAGGAACAGTGGTATATAATCTACTTAGGGTCATATAACTCCATTAAGAGTCTCATTAAAGATATCAACCCCTTATGTAGAAAAATTAACAATGTACACGTGAGCACACAATGTGGTGTACAAACGTAGATGGTTCGGGGACTGCCTAAAGCTATTGTGTCAACCCTGGGGAAGAGTCTCGGCTCTAATGCTGCCTTCCTCTGTGAATGTTTCCTGAGCCTCCTGAACTTCTAAAACTCCTGCCTCCTATTTATCGTGATTATTCTTGGGTACCTTAGGAAAGTGGAGGTCCATGTGGAGCCCTATTTCCTTATAATAGATTCTAAGTTTAGCTCCCATAGAAATGCTCTTTTCTAAGGAATTATGTAACAGTAAACATCCAGTTTTTATTGTAATAGCAATCAGCTTTGGGAAGAAAATTTCCATTCATTCGGCCAAACCACAGTTGAAGGTATCGTCTGCTACACCGCTGAATGCGTTAGACATATCTCTTCCAGAACTGAGTGGCTGCCTAAGAAATATCTCTTTCCAAACAGAATCTGGAATTGTGGGAAATCCAACTAAAAGGCACCCCTCTTTTTCATTTCCCTTTACAATATTCATCCCAACAGAAGCATCTTTAAATGTTTATTATCATTGTCACTCAAATCCAAGGTCAAATATCTGTTCAGTGTTTAAGGAAGGAATGAATAACTTTTCTGGTCTTGTTGACCTCAATGATTACATCTGTGTTAGAGCTTGATCATAGAAACAGTTATCAAACTAGGGATAAGATACAACTATCATTTGTTGCTTTGAATCCTATACCTCTTTCCAAATTACACAAATTTTCGTATGATGGGTTCCCTGGTTTCTTTTAAAACTATGTTGTTCATATATTATAATAAATCTACTTAAATCACAGTTGAGTATCACTTCTCAACCTTGGCATTTTACTGGCTTTTTGGGACAAATAATCTTTTGTTGTCAGGGGGATATTCTGGAATGACAGCAAGTTTAGTAGTATCCCCATCCTCGACCCCACAGGTACCAGTAGGTACTCATGCCTTAACCCCACAAAAATGTCTCCAGATATTGTGAAGTGTCTACTGGGAACAGAACTGCCCTTCAGGTGAAAACTACCACATTAGAATGACAGAAGTGTCCATAATGACCTTGGTTTCAAAAGCTCATTGGATTAACTATTGTCCCTTCCCATGGAAAAGCAACAGGACCCCCAGGAACGCCTGTTTTCCTTTGGCTCCTGCCACTTAGGTTTCCAGGCTTACTAAGATGTGTTGTGGTAATGGTACCCGTAATAACTTCTAACTTCAACTAACCATGATGCAAAGCTGATAAAATATGAGTGTGGAAAAGTTCTTGTTTCTATGAAAATCAAGTTGGATGCTTTGGAAAGATTAAAAATGACAAGTTACTTAAAAACTGATGTGGAAATAGTTGTATAGGCAAGACAACTAGAAATAATAGGGGAGAAAGTTGTGACTTTCACAATTGTCTTTAAGTCTCTGTTCCTCCTGAAAACTAAATGGGAAATTCCAAATGGTGAATTATGGGTGGATTTATGCACTTTTGTGCAAGGCAGGACAATATTCAGTGGACTCAACTCATTCAAGAAAAGGCATTGGCCCTATTCTTAGTACAAAAGACAGACACTAGAGGAAAAAGTCGCATTCATCACGTTTTACACTAGCAGGGAAGATTACTCTTTCTATCTTAGGATTATAGGCATTACATGTTTATAATTGCTAAAAACCTCATGATTATGTGGGAGCAGCGAGCTTTGGGAATTAAACAATGGAAACAAGACACCAACCACTGTATTTGGTAGCTGCAAATACTGGTTGATAGCTAGGACTCACCAACCAACTGCCATTTTTGAGATCAACAAACACTAGAGCTTTCAAAACGATGACTTGTTCACTTTTACCTATTTTCTATGGCTAAAACAATGAATTATTCACACTTTTTCATGAATTTATACCTTTTATAAAGAAACCCTTTAGGAAGATAAAGTTAGTAGAATATGCTATGCTTCTATTAGACAACGTTCCTCTGTCACCCAATGGAAGGGATAAATGGAGGTGACATAAAGAGACTATGCATTTTTCATTGAATTTTTATGCATTTTTCATTGAATTTTTATGTGTCGCAATGTCCATTATTAGCATTGCTTCCTGAATATAAATCTTCTTCATTCACTGACTGATATTTACTCATCCACTGTATTCATTGAACCCTTACTGCTCAACGCACAGGTGAAGCTGGGTGCTTTGAGAGGCACCAGCGTGAATTTAGATTCTGCTCCTCCTTGTCAAGTGTTTACACTCCAGTAAAGGATATTATACGAAGTACAAAGTGATGGATACTTTATTTTTCCACTATTGAAAGCTCCTCTATGTCTAAGATCATGTCTTATTCAAAAGTTTGAATACTTCGTGCCTGGGACATCCCAGGTCCCATGTGTAAAAGAATCACGAAACATTTCTACTTTTAAGAAAGTAATGAATGATAATTTCATTCTCTTAAATAGATTTTTTAAAAATGCCCGATGTAGCTATAGCAGTATTCTGAGTTTAACTGTACTAATTGCCTTTCCTTAGTTATCGTTACCAAGATAATCTGATTTCAAGAAGACAGCAAGATGCTAAAAAAAAGAAAAAAAATGAAAACAATGAACAGAAAAATAACAAAGTGAGGTCATACGTTCCGAGTAAAAGAACTGTCTCAGGAACTAAGAAACAGATGGAGACGATGGAAGGTGGCTGGTTCCGGTGGGCTGAGTACTCCTGAGTAATTCCTTTGCCCTCTTGAGAGCCCGTATGTCCCAAACATGAGGGTAATAATGCTGCCACGTGACCCAAGGTTGCTGACGCGGTCATCAACATGGATGAGAAAAGCTCGCTGCAAACTTGAACTTGTGCTATAAACTGAATTTGGTCAAAGGAAAAATCCCGGAAAAGATAGCAGACAAGGAGCCCCTGCATATTCCACAGATTTGATGGGTTATTTAGCATTCCTTAAAAAATGCTTTAATTCTAAATGTGCAGAATATTCTTTGGTGCACAGAGCGATGCCAGGTTTTATCGGCTGTCTGAAATAACACTCTCCCAGCCACCTCCTGTCCTTCCGCGTTCCTCAACGATGCAAACTGTTCTTATTTTAGGAAGTGTTGAAGCCAGAGCTCACCATCTATTTCTGTGCAGCTTGCCAGTTTCCAAAATTAGCTGACACCTATAAAACCGAGGACATGAGACCCCAGGCTAATTGTGTGTCAGCATGACAAATATTTTTAAGACCTGGAATATTTTTCTCTAATGATACCTTTGATTCTTCTAAAAGTTCAGAGACTTTAAAAAAAAAATAGTAAAAGATTTTTTTTGTTTATTGTCTGTTGGGCAAATGATTTCATGTTCTGGTTGTAAGAATGAGATTTTCTTTATTTTTATTAAAGGTGAAAGTATCACAGTCAAGCAGATTCCCTTCCCCCTCTTGTTTTTGTTTGTCCGATTATTTTTTTGATCTCCCAGCTTGAGGCAAAGTGTGGGTCTTTAAAGTTGAATCCATTTCCAAATAATACATACACAAGAAGTTAGCTGAAAGGCATCATTACAAATCCACATGTTAATTCAGGGCAGTTAATTTTTTTTCTTGTAGCGTGAACCTTAGGTCTGGAAAATCCCAAACACGTTAAAGTTTCTTCTCCTTCAGAGAAAGCCAAAAGATAGTGCTCTTTTCTTTTGCTCTGATTTTCAATCTGTTCATTTATCTCTGTGTTTTATTTGTCCACTATTTTTTCTCTCCTACTTTTTTTTTTTATAATTTTATTGAATCATAATTCTGTACATTGGTGTAATCATAGGGCACGATTCATATACATTCAGAAATGTTTTGATCGTACTGTTACAGATAGCCTTCATGGCATTTTCTTGATCACTATATAAAGAC
>CAUYON010182359.1:0-20013 GCA_963573935.1 Arctocebus calabarensis | reverse complement strand
AGGCGCTGAGCATTTCTGTGTGTTTTAAAAGGGAAATTGATGAGGGGTGGACTCAGCTGCAGGCACAGCCCAAGTACTCTCATTCCAGTTTGCTTTGCTTGCAGTTACTCTTTGCTTGCAGTTACTCTTGCCTAGAGGAGTTCAAGGCTTTTTGGTTTTTGCTTGATTTTCTAAACTTATAAGGCCACACTACAGGAAATCAGAAAAAAAATGCAGGATTTAATGAGCATATATTTATTTTATAACTTCACATTTATAACATTTTACTTTGTATACTGTCAATAAGTGACAATAATGGAGCCATTTTCATGAACAGGAAATCCACATGAAATCAATGTAGTGTAGTGGATGTCAATTGCATCACTTTGGTCAAACGTATTGAAAATATAATTTAGAAATATACATCATCATGAATGATACTCTTTTTTTCATAAAAAGCTTTTCTTACAATCTCAGGGTATTCTCCAGTTAAACGAACCGACAATCAGAAAAAATAAGTTATTGTTTCAAAGTCGAACCTCTAACAATCAACAACAACCGCTTGGATACTTATCACAAATATAAAATATGACAAGCACTCAAGTTCACAAGAAGAGCTGACAAGGTTTCTAATGCAATGGTATCACAACTTGACTGGAAGATTTCATATTTACTTGTTACTACACAATGGTCAGAATAAAGGAGAGCATGCACTGAGCACATTGTAAGCATCATGAAAGTTGTAACAGCCTCAGTGTATTAAGGACCTTCTATGTTCCAGAGTTCATGCAAAGTGCTTAAAAGGCATCATGTCATTTGATCCTAATTACAACCCTACACTTTCATCTTCTCATTTTTCACATGAGGAAATTGATGACCAGAGAAGCTAAGCAACTTGTTCATAGTGCATTCAAATCTACCATGGGGCTATCCATCAATTGCGTTGGAGCTAGCACACTTTACATTACATGCATGGGCTGATCGCAACACCCAGGAGGTGCCACAGGTTTTTTAATCTATTAACAATTAAAAGTAGTTCATCTACATGCACAGATACCACAAGGGAAGCTTTGTTTCGAGGTCTGCACAAAATGAGTCAATTGGGAAATAAAAGCAAATCTATTGGTGAATACTGCCATGTTAAAATTTGGTTGTTAGTACATTTGAGTTTACCTGTTATGTAGAGATTTAAAGAGTTTAAAATATATTTTGGAGATGAAACTGCTGAGAAATCTCTGCAGAACTGTGGAGCACAATTTGAAAGCCATTATGATGGTAGAAGGTGGATTAGCGTTTAGTCCAGGAGTTCTGGGCTTCTGTTTAGAATCTACCGCTTCTCAGCATTTTGGTGTTGAGACCATTTAACCTTCTGAGCTTCAGTTTCTTTCTCTTTATAAAGAACAGAATGTTACCACAATAAGATTGCTGTACACACTTAATGAGATACACGAGAAAGACCATGCACATAGTAGGTCCGCAATAAATTGCGAGCTCCTTTGCTTTCTTTTTACCACTAGAATCTTCCTTTCTAAGCAGACTGTCCTGCACATCCTCCTTCTCTGGCATGCTGTCCTCTCACGTCCACCCTTTCTTTGGGGACATCTCTCAGGCTGTGCACCTCTTGAAAGCAGGGATTAAGCCTAGGCACCTGTGTCCTTAGGGCCTGACCCAGCACCTTGTTCTGGAACCCTCTATCTGAGGGGGAGGAATACTTCCCACGTAAGAGACAAAAGGAACCTACCAGCCGTGAGAGTCCTATTTGTAGGGTGATGACACTTCTATTGGGGTTATGGAATTATTTACATAATAATATATTGGGGTTAGTTGTCCTTCACCTGTCCAGGCCATCTGCTCATCCAGACTGGAACCTCCCCAGGGCATGGCCCATTTGGTGGGTTTATAACTGCTTAACTGGGGATCTTAGCCTGTCACTGCTGTCCCCACTCTCACTGATGCTAGGTACTCAGAGAGAACTGGCTGGGTAGAGAAAGAAAACCACCAGACAGGTCAAACAGCTTCATTTGTCAAACTTTACTACAAAAGATGCATTTTTTTCAAATGTCGACTCTTTCTTTTATGGTACAGTAAACTTTGGCCTGTTTGGGGGTACTTAAAGGAAGTTCAATGTTTTAGATTTATTTAGGGCAGTGATTTTCAACTGGTGTACAGAGAGGATTTGGGTGTGCCGCAAATTTTTTTAAAGCTCATGAATTAAATTGTTTTCGAAAGAAATCCAAAGCACGTAAGTATACTCCTTAAAAAAATTTTTTTTGGAATCAACATAATTTAAGTGTGCTGCATAAGTTTAACTATAAATTCTAGTGTGCTGTGTGATAAAAATGGTTGGAAAACACTGCGTTGGGGCTTACTGGTATTTGGCATTTCATCTTTTGTTTATTAATCATCTACCTGGGGTCTAAGAACTCCCAGATGTGTTTTTTTTTTTCTTTAGAAAAATCAAGAATTGACTTGAATGCCTCGATTTCCATTTCATATGTTAAAAGAAAATGTACCGAGAAGGTCTCAGCTTAGCAGCGCATGTCCCATTCCAGGTGGTCACTAGTGGTCTCCTTCGTTATCCCAGCCGACCCCTTCCTCGGGCTCCTCAATATTCTCGTTCTCGAAGGCGGCCTCCTCCTCCTCCTCCCGGATAACCTTCATTAACTCGAGGAAGCCGGGGGGCGGGCCCTGATCCTTCAGCTCCCTCAGCCGACACCACAGGACCTCGCTGAGGCTGGCCCCGGCCATCACCTGCTCCAAGCGGACCTGGTCGGCGATGTTCCTGGGGATGGCGCGCTTCTCCACTGCTCTGCGGAGCAGGGTCTCCAACCGCAGCACGTAGGCCGAGACCTTCTCCCCCTCCTCCTGGTAGGTCTTCAGGTACCTCACCTGCGAGGTCCTGCGGCTCTCCAGGCTCCCGAACACTTGTTTAAAGGCCTCCAGACACTCTTCCACGCTGACCGCCGGGTTGTCCGCCTGCACGATGTGCATGAGGTCCAGGGCCGGGCCGCGCAGGCTTTCCATCAGCCACCTTTTCTTCTCCGCCTCTGCCACCGGCCACTCCTTGACGATCTCGGTGGCCTGTTCCAGCCAGATCTCGAAGGGCTCCTCCTCGGGGGCCGGCGCGGCGCTGCCCGAGAACACGCGCAGCTTCCGGTAGCGCATGGGCAGCAGCGGCTGAGGCGCATGCGCTATGGCCTGCGCCACCAGGTGCGCCAGCAGCTCCGGCGACACGCAGGGCACGGCGGCTGGGGACGCCCCCTCGTGCCCGAGGGCTCGGAACATGCCCGACACTGTCTGCCCCTCTTTTTCTAGAAAGAGGTTCAGTTTTTCAAGAAACTCAGTGTCCTGATTGGGGGTCTTAAAGATCACTTTCCAGACACCCCCCTTGCCCTGAATCTCGCTGGGGATGGCGGAGACGTCAGCCTCCTCCGTGAGCTCCAGCAGAACCGCGTTGGCATTCTCCTGCTTCCGGAAGATCCTGCCGAGCAGTCTGTACCTGCCCAGGGACTTGAAGGTCTCCTGCAGGACCTCCTGGATCTCAGCCTCGTCGCAGTCCACGGGGATGCCCATGACCATCAGCGACTTCTGCTCGTCCACGCCCATGATCCCGCACCAGTCCTCCAGCAGCGCCAGCGCCATCGTCCCGGGACTTGCTCACTCTAACCCTGCCGGCTACCAACACCCTCAGCGCGCTTCTGAAAGTGTCACCCACCAGAGGATGAGGGACTCTGAGACAGCCTCCAGTTTCCCTGACCAGCGAGCCCTGCCTTCTTCCCAGTATGTCTTCAGGCCTGACCCAAGGTGGGCAGCTTGCGTCGTGGTTCTGACCGGGCCCCTGCCTGTGGATCTGCAGTCCGGTGGCTGCGGTCTCTCTCTAGGCTGTTGACAGCCACGTGTGCTCACCCTTCTCTGACTGTCCCCAGAGGCCCCTGGGACAGCTGCCTTTCCCACAGCTTTCTGGTCTGCGATGCTTCTCTTCACTCCAAACTGAGGGACAGTGCCTTCCACTCTGCCACCAGGAACCCTCGGAGAGAAGCCTCCCGACAAGGCGACTTGGAACCCTAGTGGAACAATGTTCAGTTTTACTGCACAGCCCTGCCCTTCCCAGGGAGCATCAGGGCCCTAGTTGGGGCTGGGCCTGGAGACAGGGGGGGACCTGCCTCACGCTGCCCTGTGACTAGCCCTCTCTGTCAGACCCCTTCTCTGCTAGCACTCTTTTTCCTCTTGGGGACCCCACTGAAATCTGGCTTCCTACCATACACTCATCACACATGTTGTTGAATGTCTGAGGCCCAGCTGTGGACAGGATCCAAGATCTTTATCAAGTGGAAGAAGAACTCAGGAAATGTGGCCAGATACCTATTCAGGCATTCCAGAATGTTCTGTGACAGTTAAGGAGCTTACATATTCAGTTTCTAGCACAAGAAGACTTCTCCCACCTCCACCCAATGCGTTGGCTCCAGACAAGCCAAGCTGCCCTGTTATACATAAATCATAGTAACATATATTTATGCTTTGTTTATTTAAAAAATATGACGTCCTTCACAATTCCACTAAATGATACTAAGTTGCTTCACTTCGGTAAGTAAATCTAATTAAGAACTGAGCATTTGGGCTGCACCTGGAGCTCATTGAGTAGGGCGCCGGCCCCATATGCCGAAGGTGGAGGGTTCAAACCCAGCCTCGCAGAACTGCAAAACAGAAAAATAGCCGGGTGTTGTGGCAGGTGCCTGTAGTCCCAGCTACTCGGGAGGCTGAGGCAAGAGAATCGTCTAAGCCCATGAGTTGGAGGTTGCTGTGAGCTGTGTGACGCCACCGCACTCTACTGAGGGCGATAAAGTGAGACTCTGTCTCTACAAAACAACAACAACAAAAAAAAAACTGAACATTTAAAAATAGTAATAGGCTAGGTGCAGTGGCTCACATCTGTAATCTTAGCACTCTGGGAGGCCAAGGCAGGTAGATTGCTCAAGCTCAGGAGTTCAAGACCAGCCTGAGCAAGAGCAAGATCCTGTCTCTCCTAAGGAAAAATTAAAACAAAAAGAAAAAGAAAGAAAAACATAGCTGGGCATTGTGGCAGGCGCCTGTAGTCCCAGCTACTTGGGAGGCTGAGGCAAGAGAATCGCTTAAGCCCAAGAGTCTGAGGTTGCTATGAGCTGTGACACCATGGCATTCTACCGAGGGCAACATAGTGAAACTCTGTCTCAAAAATAAATAAGTAAATAAATAAAAATAATTTAATGTGGGTATATCAATTAGGAAAAAAATCTCATTTGCAATTACAAATTAATTCTCTTTTTTTGTGTCTTCCAAGGGTTTGCAAATGCTCTACGAGGTATTGCTTTCACTATGAAAGGTAGGCTACTAACACCACTGTCTTCCCAGCATTTGAACTTGAATGGGTCAAGAGAAAAGAAAAAGAAGAAGCACACCTGTTGAGGAGCCAGTTCTGGAGGGTCTGTGGAGACCGAGCAAATGGAAAACGGGAATGTAAAATGTAAAATGCTCCCAGGTCCCTTTGTGGAGTGTGCTGGGGGCTACAACCATTTTCCCCTTGGTTGAAAATCTCCATCAGACTGAAGGGGTCCCTGTGCCACAGATGCCAACCTGTAGTGACCTTAGTGGCAGCTGCTACAGGCACATCTCCTAAGGCTCCTGGGAGGCGCTGGAAGCACCAGGGTGGCAGAGGGACAAGAAGGCAAAATGTTGCTTCACCCCCATGCCAGCAGCAGCAGGGGATTGGAGACTGCTCACTTCTTTACGCCTGATTTTTCCTTTCCAAAATATTCCTTCTCATTAGAATAAAACAAACACGAAGTATGAAGGCATTGCATGCCCAGGAAGAAACATCTCTAAGGTCTACACAATGAATGTCATGCTACAATTCCTCCACCTTTGGATGGCTCTGCCTCCCAAGGGCAATGCCTACCTGCCATCCAACCTTCACATAAAAAGATGGCATGACAAACACCTTTACTAGATGGTAGGGCTCCAGTGGAAAGACTGGGATATGGAAGAAAAATGTAAGAAGCTTGTATCTTCTCACATAAAGGGGGGCACAGTTCAAGCCGGAAAAGGAGCCAGACTTTGGTGGAAAACCCCACTGGAGGTGGAAAACCCCACTGGAATTGTTGGGTCATTTAACTAAATACTTGACCTTGGGCACATCTCCATCTCTAAATGTCAGTTACCCAGCCTGGGAACCCCTGTGGATAAAGGATGCAAAGTAAGAAAGAATATAATTCATGTGGAAGCGCTTTATTCAAACTCAGAAGCGCGTCTGATGCTAAGTCCAAACAAACTGCCCGCCTTGGGTCCTCCCAACCCCTCTGCGCCTTTATTTTTCCCCTTCTAAGCCAGAGACCCTTGTATCAGACTTCAAACTGTAACTGGCAGTCCTCCAAATTTAACCCTATTCCCAAACTAGCCTTCAGAATCGGGGAGCGTGGTATCCGCTTTTAAACCTTCTGGGGCACGGCTGACAATAGGACGGAGCTGCCCTGCGATGGCCCGGCGCTAAGCTGCCTCTGAGCCCAGGCCCCTCCACCTGCGTTACTGAGCATGCCCAGACCGCCCTCTCGAGCGGCCAAAGGACCAGCCTCATTCCTGCCGGGCTTGGCCACAGTGGTAAGAGTGGTGGAGAATGAATCAAGGATAGGACATGTAGATAGGAATAAACAGTGAAGGACTGGCAGAGATCGCGTGTCTACACAAATCAAAACGCCCCCCTACTCTCACCAAGTCGGTGGCTGCGGCTGAACTACCCGCACGTACACACCAAGGGCCCACACACTTCACCGCACTGCCAGCGGGCTCCAGCCTCCCACCCAGCCACCCGACTGGCTCGCGGACTTGCGCCCCAGGCCCGGGGCATCGGGCAACGTGGGAAACCTCGCCGCCGTGGCGCAGTGCGCAACGCGGGCAGGGGGACGAGGCGGGGTGCCCGGGGCCTGGGGAAAGGCTGGAGATGCACGGAGTGGGCTCCAGCCTGCTTCTCCCTCCTACCTTTCTTTGGGGGTGGGGAGACACTAATCTGGACACGCTTTGGGCCCTTCTTGGCGCAGTGGCGCAGATACCGCACACGGCGCCCCCGGGCAAGAAAGAGGGTCTGCACCCTGCCTGTCACAGCGCCGGGCTGGGGTTTGCAACGCGCCTCTGCGTTTCTTCCCGCCATGATGCGTGTCCCCCGGCCGCCGCCCCCACCGCGGTGCGCTAAGTGAGGAGCGTCCCCTTCAGTCTCTTCTGCCCGCAGCCCACCCAGGCTCGTGACTCAACTGCAGCTTTGGTGTCCCGAGCCTCGGATGGCCCTCTCCTGTCCGTGCTGCTGCGGCACCCCTTGCCCACCCACAGGGCCGGCCTCTTCCCCAGTCCTCGACTGTCCAGGCTCTTGCCGGTTTGTCCCCCATCCTCTCCATCTGTTCACGCCGGGGTAAGCGGGCGGGAGCCCCTTGAATGGTGCGCCCTCGCCCCCGGCCCCCTCCGCAATGCGGTGCAGGAAAGCCGCCTAGGCTGGCAGGTCGCGGAGAGGGGAGCAGGGGCCAAGGGCTGCGCCCTCCGGCCCTCGCCCCCGCGTACCCTGCCCCATACTCACCCTGGCGCTTAGAGCGGTCAGACAACGCTCCGCTCCGCGTCCATTAGCTGGTGGTCTGGCCACTTCACTTCCGGAGCGCGGGCTCGGGGCGGTGCCTCCCTCCCCTCTCTCCCCCCTCCCTCCAGCCCCCGAGCCCGGATCCCCTCCTCTCCAGGCGCCGCGCCCCGCCCCCGCCCCGCCCGCGCCTCCCCCTCCCCGCGCTGCCGGGGACAGGCAGCCTCTCGGCTCCCGCAGCCGCAGCGGCCGCCCAACTTTGTCGCTCGCAGGAGCTCGCGCGGCTGCCGCGGGGGGCGTGGGCAGGGAGGGGAGAAAGCAGGGTCAGGGGGAGGGACCGGGAGGGTGGGTCGCCCGCTCGCCAGTCCCCCTTCCTTTCTGTACACCTTGCGGTGGGCAGAGCGCGGCATCCGCGGCAGCAGCTAGGGGTTTGTGCACACAGAGGGGACACCTAGACGGACTGACGGACGGAGAGGACCCTCCCTGAGCCCGCGCCATGGCCGAGAGAAAGCAGTCCGGGAAGGCGGCAGAGGACGAAGAGGTCCCTGCGTTTTTTAAGAACCTGGGCTCAGGCAGCCCCAAGCCCCGGCAGAAATTCTGTGGCATGTTCTGCCCGGTGGAGGGCTCCTCGGAGAACAAGACCATCGACTTCGACTCGCTGTCTGTGGGCCGGGGCTCGGGGCAGGTGGTGGCTCAGCAGCGGGACGTCGCCCACTTGGGCCCGGACCCGCAGCCGCCGTACTCCCGGCAGAGCCGTCGTGCCGGCGGGGAGCCATCTGTTGAATCGGCCCGGAAGGTGGAGATACGGCGGGCCTCGGGCAAGGAAGCCCTCCAGAACATCTACGACCAGGTTGGTATGCGGGTGGGGGGTGGAGACGAAGGACGGGGCGCGGGGATCGCCCCTCCCTCGCCCCCCTTACCCCGGCGCGCCCGCCTTCTCGCCCCGCCTTGAACAGCATCTCACGATCTGCACGAGCACCCCGCCCTGCCCGCCCTACTCCGCGCAGGGTGCGGCGGGGCTCGGGTTGGGGGTGGGTGGCCGTGTGCCCACAAAGGCTGCCCGAGCCTCCCGGAGCTGGGGAGGTGGGGGGGCGGGCGGAGAGGAGGGGCCGATCCCCGACTGGGGCTAGGGGTCGCCTGCGATGGGATGGGCCGCGGTTCCATTCTTCTTAAATGCTCCCAGGCGGTTTCCGATTGCGGCCGTGGCTGGGTGCCCCACCCTTTTTTGATGCAGCTCGGAGCGTGCCAGTGGAGGGTTTGCGGGAAGGCCCGTGGGCTCCCCGGGGGTCGGGAGGGGCGGAGGTTCCGATGGCCTTTCCCCGCCGCACCTCCGCGGTCGCCTTCTGCGCTCACGTCCCAAGCTCCGAGGCCAGCACCACGGTCAGCGCCTCCCCGGACCGCTCCGAGCATCTCACCACCCTTGACTCCTGTTCGCAGCTTGAGAAGAGCGAGGGAGGCCGCGGAGTCAGCCGAGGAAACCAGGACGCTCCTAATAGCCATGTGGACAACTAAGTTGCACTAAGTGTCTGAGCAGGGGCTCCCCAGAGCGCTCCCCCTGCCGCTGTTCGGGAGGCACTTTGGGAGAAGGGTCTAAGTGATAATTTTCAAAGGGAGAAAGAGAAGGGGGACGGGGGAGAAATACATTTGAAATAGATTGTCAAAGAAGATTAACCCCCCCACCCCATACTGTGTTAACAGGGAAACAAAGAAGGCCAATTTGGTTAGCCTTGATTTTAGAACACGTTTATCATCTTCTGGGAAATAAGAACAGTGGACATTTTAAGTGTAGTCACCTCCTCACACCACAGTTTTTTCTTTATCTGGGTGACCTTTATCCTGATGCAATTTTTTTTTCACAGCCCTAATTTCTCAACTGATCATTTACAGTGCAAAACGTTTCCACGTTTGTCTTCTATTTCCCTCCCACACCCATTGGTGAAGACGAAAAATCAATCATCGCATGATTATTTGTTGAATATCTATTGTGCTCCTTGCCTTGTAGGGCAGGGGAAGGTTAGTTATAAAAAGTTCAAGAGGTTATTGCTTTCCAAAAGGCCTGCAGAGGGGTGGGAATGGTCTGTACGATTCATTAGGGCTTCCACAACATTTATGGGGCATTCAGGCTGTGCAACTTCAGTGACAGCATTACAGAACAAGTCAGAGTTGGTGATAATGGTGGGAACACGGTCTGACTTTTTTTTTTTTTTTTTTTTTGCAGTTTTTGGCTGGGGCTGGGTTTGAACCCGCCACCTCCAGCATATGGGGCCGGCACCCTACTCCTTTGAGCCACAGGCGCCGCCCATGGTGTGACTTTTTTGATGTAGTGTGCATCACAGGGCCGTTTTGCAGTTTTTGGTTTTTTGTACGACCAACTAAGAAAGATAAACCCAATTTGCTGTCATTTTCAAAAGGGAAGGAACTGAGTTACTTATGTACAGCCTCCCAGCCTATCCTCTAATTGATTCATATAGAGGAGTGTCTCATATCCACATTTCACTGTGAGTTAATAAGAAGAACCTAAATCTAAAAAACTAGCTTTGTTCCAAGGTACTGGGCAATTGGAGGTAAAGGGTTCTAGAATTATAACTTATACGGAAAGCTGAGTGTGAAATGCTTCCCTATGTGAATTTGTCCAATAAGGACAAAGGTCATATAACATCATGGTGGAGTGACTAGCTTCAGTGTGGCAAATTGTGCTGGTAATTCTGTGTCCTAGAGGGAGCAAACAACTGGAGAATAAAAAACATGGAAAAATGGCAGATCAGAAGACAGGGGTTGACAATGATAATGATGGCAGTGAATTAAAACTCAAGTTTGAAAGACGTGGTCTCACTGGGTTAAATAACGCATCTCTGTTCTTGTCCAGTTAGTGCAGTGGTTCTCAACCTTCCTAATGCCTCGACCCTTTAATACAGTTCCTGGGGGGCGTGACCCACAGGTTGAGAACCGCTGAGTTGAAAGCTTAGATGTTTGATCACTGGAAGTACTTGTTTGAACGCTACATGAATCTAATAGAAATTCTAAATTGTAAATTTGGTACAGGGAGGGGGTGATGTGAAGAGAAAACTACCCAACCAAACCCAACAAAACAAGGCAGTTTCTGCCTCTGCAATCCACGTAGCGTCAGGTGCCTGGTTGTTTGGGGGCCCCACTGCAGCACCCCTTGAAGTTTCATGTTTAATCTGGCCTTATGCCATAAGGGCTGTTCTGTGAGATTTTGTCATTCATGACTAAAAACATTTGCCTGGATTGGCGCTTGCAATGTTTGACTATTTCATGTTTGTACAAGAGGGAAAAGGCATTGGGTATACTGTGTGTGTGTGCAGGACAGCGATGCTTTCCAAAAGCGCAGTTGGGCCTACCATGTTGACTGAATTGAGAAGTCACTAGGCTAATGAGCCGGGTGACAGCCAGAATCTCTGTGTGTATTCCTACCAGAAGCCCTGGCACAGAGAGAAGTGGGAGGGATAGAGTAAGAGAGTCTTGGGTAGGACGCTAACTCTTCCCTTCCTCCCCATCTGAACTTACAAGTGTGTAAATGTGTGGCTGGAAGTGGCTTTGCTCACCGGCGGCACCGGGAGTCCTGCTCTGCCTCCAGCAAGGCTTTGGGAAGGGAAGGAACAGGCTTCCTTAGCCCAGATGCCGCATGACTCATGGAGAGGTTGAGTGTGAGCGGCTGCACTGACTGAATGAAATGTGCTGCAGAGAGAAAGCCATGGGTGTGGCTTGACCTGGGATGTCAGATGCCAGGGAAGGGAAAGAGCCCGCAGAGAGGATGGGAATGAGGAAAGCTTCCATCACATTCCTCCCTTGTCCCTACAAGTCCACTTTGGGCTGCAGTGAGGTTACATTGATCACCGCCTGTGAAGGCGCTGAGCCTCCTGGAATAGACAGTGGACTCTGAGCTTCCTTGCCAGGCCCATGGGTCCCTCCTTTATTCCTTCCCAGACATGGTTTAGCCAGAACTAACTGTGCCACCAGGGATACGGCTCATGAGCGTGCCTTCTGAAGGGCTTCCAAGCCCTTCTCCCAGCAGCAAATCCCCTGTGAGGCTGGAGTGTTTGGAAGGGATTCTTCTCTTCTCCAGGGCAGGTGCCAATGAGTGAACCATACAGTTTTGCTGAACTTGGTGGCATCACCAGTCTGTGAAATGACTGCTGATATTCCTTCCGTCTGTGTCCCCATCCCCTCCCTCTATGTTGAGTCTCTTCTAGCCCTGGGTGGCCAGTGCTGTGCTGCCCCCTTACTGACCAGTGTCATCCCCACCCATCCCCCTGGAATGCCCCTTCTAGATCCCTCTTCCTCCAAAGGGCAACAAGCTCTAAAATCGCTCTTACCCTCTTTGTCCTCCCTTCTTCCATTCAAAATTCCTTCCTTGTGTTAATCTTAGTTAGAGAGAAATCCTAACGATTAAAGTTATCTGCTTTTTGTGAGTAGATACTCTATGTGAGTGAATGATATCCAAGTTGTCCCCGGGGAAACTTGGTTGGTGATAGACTAGCCTATTCAACAAAATGAAATCAATGTCTAGTTAGTGGGATGTGTGATAGAGATTTGGCTGAGAGCCTAGAACAAGGCAATAATTTGAGACTTTAAAGGTCACATAGGTTCAAAAGAGGAGATGTGAATGTGACCATGTTTTTTTGTTTTGTTGTTTTTTGAAACAGAGTCTCACTCAGTCACCCTGGGTAGAGTTCTGTGGTGTCACGATAGTGACCTCAAACCTGGGCTGAGGCTATCCTCCTGTCTCAGCCTCCCAAGTAGCTGGGACTGCAGGCACCAACCACAATGCCTGGCTGACTTTTCTATTTTTAGCAGAAACAGGGTCTTGCTCTTGTTCAGGCTACTGTTGAACTCCTGAGCTCAAGCAATTCTTTTTTTTTTGAAGTTTTTGGCCAGGGCCGGGCTTGAACCCACCACCCCTGGCATATAGTGCCAGCGCCCTACTCCTTGAGCCACAGGCACCACCCAGCTCAAACAATTCATCTGCCTCGGCCTCCCAGGGTCAGAGGATTACAAGCATGAACCACTGCACTTGGCTGTGACCATTTGTGTGTTCAGGATTCCAAAACACCTAAGATCCATCTAGACTGAGAGGAACTTCCCCAGCCCGGGTCCTTAGGCTTGAGTACAGGAAAACTCACCAGCTAAGTAGTTTTTATCATCTTTCCCATGTAGCTTAAGGATGGAGAGGAGAATGACTGTCATTGACCCACTGGTGACAACATCTAGCCAGGACCTTTGCACAGTTACATATGTAGCATTGCATACTTCACAAATTCATGGTTGTATGACACGGAAATCGGAGCTGGCTGAGCAATTTTTCCAGTCCTGGTAAAGACAGGCCAGGCATTCTTAAGGATCATTTGGTACAATGGTCCATCCCTACTTTCTTAAGAAAGAATAGAAAGTCAGAATTGGTTATGGATCCAAATGTCTATTACCATCGAGTGTCAGAGCTTGAAAGAGAATGAATGATTGTCTCATTGCCTTATTCTAGAAGTGAAGAAAACAGTGCCCTCAGAACTCAGGTGACAGTCCTAGGATTGGGACAGAGTTCTCTTGCTGTCAGTCTGCTGCTCCTGCAGGTCTGTACCAGTAAATCCTGCTTATTTATGTAGCATTTATATGATGTTAGAATGTGCTTTTACATTCTATATAACACATTTGACAATGTTTAGAATATATTATTTTAAAGCCTTTCCCCAGTGCACTCTGATACAGGCATTATTCCCTTTCTGTAAATAAGGAGACTGAGATTTAATGATATTTACTGACCTAATTCCTAAGGTCTTACTATTTAGTAAGTGTGCAAACTAGACTTTGAACCAAGATTTCCTGATCCAGTCTCATATTTCTTCCAACAAACCATTAGTTGGCTCTCAGTTCTGCTGCTAGAGATAATGTGATAAACATAAAGGTACAATTTAGTTTTGCAGGCAAAATAGTTTATATCTCATTAAATTCTATATTTTCCATGGATTAAGCCCATAGTGGAGGATACAGCATGCAATCCACAACAATAATGAACTACAGGAAAACATGCTAAAATGCTTTGCCTGCATTATCTTATTAATCCCTAAATGACTTAATGAAGTAACTACTACTGTTGACTTTATTTTGCCAAAGGAAGAAATTTATAAAGCAACTTTCTAATAAAAAGCCAGAAGCAGGATTTGAACCCAGGACTATGTGACCAGAGAGCCTCTTAATCATTGTATTGCTTCATATATTAATTTTTTCTCATTTTTATCTCCAAAGAACTACTGCAAAAAAAGTTCTGAGTGCCTGCTTTTCTGTTTTTTGTTTGTTTTTTTTGTTGTGTGTTCTTTGGAGCCATTTATAAAATGCATTACTGATTTGTCTTTGTGAATGTGCCCTAAACTGCTGATGTTCCGTCCATCACTTTTTTTTTTTAATACAAGAAATGTCCTCAAATATCACTGGGACACAAGCCAACTCTGATAGGATGAATGACATACTTTTCTAAGATGAAAGCAATGTGATGACAATATGATTTTTCTACTTGATATAAATCATTGTCTTAGTCAGTCAAGCTGTAACAACAAATTAACATAGACTGGGGGGCTTAAACAACAAACATTTATCTCTCCGAGTTCTGGAGGCTGATGAAGTCCAAGGTCAAGATGTTGGCAGATCCGGTGTTGGGGAAGGGCCCTCTCCCTGATTCCCAGATGGCCGTCATCCTGCTGTGTTCTCACATGGTGGAAGGGGAGGGAGAGCTTGCTGGGGTCTCGTTATAAGGGCACTAATCCCGTTCATGAAGGCTCTACCTTCGTGACTTGATCACTACTCAAAGGCCCCACCTGCTAAATACCAACCCATTGGGGGTTAGGGTTTCAACAGGGGAATTTTGGAGGGGAGGATACGGCATGAGGTCCAACACAATAGTGAACTACAGGCAAACTGAAGTAATGAGGGAGTCAACAGTTAAAGCATTGGCAGGTGGGGCTGATGGACACTTCAGTTGAGGTTGTTGTAGCCCCCAGTAAATCCTAGTAGTAAAGGTCAAAAGCAAAGGTCAAGACCAACAGAGATGGTCATGTGTGCCATTGCTTGATGTTGAAGGTGATTTGGGTTTGTGTGTGAGAACATACAGATAGTTTGCACAGGCTCTGATCCTGAAAGAGCCCTGCAGAAAGAACAGGGTGGGAAGCTGGGGAGCCCTGCTCCACCACTCACTAGCTGGGCGACTTGCACAGTCATCTGACCCCCTGTCATCTGGCTGGCCTAGGAATCTTTAAGTCTCCTTCTACTATTTCCATTCAGTTCTGTAAGAAAGCTTTCCTCGTTCCCCCCCCACACCTTATAAAGAATTTTTATTTTAAAGATAAAATTCTGTTTAAAAATACATCACACAGATTAAGGAGAAAAGCAAGGAGATAGAGAGAGAGTGAGAGAGTGTGTGCTCTTTTTTTTTAAATTGAGGCACTATTCATTGCCCATTTGGAAGTGTACAGTTCAGTAGCTTTTAGTGTATTTGCAGTGTTGTTTAACCATCACCAAACTAATTCCAGGATGTTTTCATCACCCCACTTAATGGGTACAAAAGAAATCTTGTACCCATTTAGTATCACTTTCCATTACTCCCTCCCCGCAGCCCCTGGCAACCAATGACCAGCTTTTTGTATTTGTGGATTTGCCTCTTCTGGGCATTTCATACACCTGGAACCATAGAATACTTGGCCTTTTGTTTACAAGGTTCATCTACCTTGTAGCGCAGTGATTTTCAACCTGTGTGCCTCACCAGTGAAAGGATCTTAGGTGTGCTGTGAACATTTTTAAAGATCCTCAATGAAATTATTTTTGAAAGAAGTTCAAAACACAGTTAAGTATATTCTTTCTTTTGCTCTTTTTTTGGATCAACATAATTTAAGTGTGCCACTGAAGTTTAACTAGAGGTTCAAGTGTGCCGTGAGATATAAAAGGTTGAAAAACACTGTCAGCATCAGACCTTCCTTCCTTCCTGTGTCCAAATTGTATTCCATTATTTTGTGTGTATCACATTCATTCGTTTTTTACATTCATCAGCTGATGGATGTTTGGGTTGTTTCTACCTTTGGTTATTATGAATAACACTGCTGTTAACATCCTTTAACAAGTTTTTGTTTAAGCATATGTTTTCCATTTTCTTTGGTTCTGCTTAATAGTAGAATGGCTGGGTCATATGATAAGTTTTATGTTTAGTTTTTTTGAAGAGCTGCCAAGCTCTTTTCCACAGTGGCTGCATTATTTTAAATTAATATTCCAGCAATATTTGAGGGTTCCAATGTCTGAACAGCCTCCCCAATGCTCATTATTTTCCTTGTTCTGATTATAGCCATCTGAGTGTGTGAATTCTTATGTTATCGTGTTTTTAACTTGCTGTCCCTTGCAACTAATGATGTAGATCTTTTCATGTACTTTTTGGCCATTTGTGTGTCTTCTTTAGAGAAATGTTTATTCAAATCTTTGCCCCTTTTTATTTGTCTTGTTATTGTGTTGTACGAGTTCTTTATGTATTCTGAATACTAGTCCCTTAGCAGGGTTTGTAAATATTTTCTCCCATCCTGTGGATTGTCTTTTCACTTTCTTAATAATGTCCTTGGATGCAAAAATGTTTTTTGCTTTTGACGTTAAAGCCTGATTTACCTCTTTTCTTTTGTTGCTTGTGCTTTTGGTGTTACATTGTTCCTGGATGTTCTTAAAACTGCTGGATCAGCTGAATTCTAGCAAGAAAGTTCCAGTACCTCATTTCGTAAAAAATTATATTCATATAACTAAATCCTTGGGGAGCTTTGAAATTCATTTAGAATAACATTTGTGTTTTGTGCACTAAATCAGTCTGTTCAGTCTGTCTTGTGATTCTGTTCATGTAGAGAAAATTATTTTGGTATATGTGCATATATGTATATGTGTACACAGACATATGTGTCTCTCTTTCTATTTTTTAATAAAATTACTTTTCGGCTCCGCGCCTGTGGCTCAAGCTGCTAAGGCGCAGCCACGTACACCTGAGCTGGCGGGTTCAAATCCAACCTGATCCTGCCAAACAACCATGACGGCTGCAACCAAAAAATAACCAAGTGTTGTGGCAGGTGCCTATAGTCCCGGCTTCTTGGGAAGCGGAGTCAGGAGACTTGCTCGAGCCCAGGAATTGGAGGTTGCTGTGAGCTGTGATGCCACAGCACTCTCTCCAGGGTGACAGCTTGAGGCTCTGTCTCAAAAAAAAAAAAAATTGCTTTTCAAACCAGTAATTTGAGAGTGACAGGGATAAGGGAGGCATACCAAGAAGCTGCGTTCACTTATTTAGTCATTTATTTAATTATTATTATTATTTTTTTAGATAGGATCTCACTCTATTACCTAGAGTAAAGTTGCAGTGGCATCATCATAGCTCACTGCAACTTCGAACTCCTGAGTGGAAATGATCCTTCTGCCTTACAGCCCCTGACATAGCTAGAACTATAGGCATGCACCCCCATGCCTGGCTAAGTTTTCTATTTTTTTTTGTAGAAAAGGGGCCTTGCTCCTATTCAGTCTGGGGTAAACTCCTGACCTCAAGTGATCCTTCCACCTCCGCCTCCCAGAGAGTGCTGGGAATATAGGTATGTGCTACTGTGCCTGGCCTACGAGTTGAATTTAAAGCACATTTGGGGATCAATTGAATTCAACTAAACTTTTCTATTGTAATAAAATACACATAGCAAAATGTACTATTTAACAATGTTCAGGGTACAGTTCATTAAGTAAATTTACATTGTTGTGCGCTCAATCATCAGATCTCCTTTCCTCTTGCAAAACTGAAACTCTCACCCATTAAACAACTACTCCCCATCCACCCCTCCTCCCTACCCTTCAGCAACCACCATTCTTCTTTCCACCTATATGAAGTTGACTACTTTGGGTACCTTATATAAGTAGAATCATACAGGGTGTGTCTTTTTTTGACTAGTTTATTTCTCTTAGCATAAAGTCCTCGCGGTTCATCCATGTTGCGGTGTGATTCAGAATTTTCTTTTGAAGGATGGATGATATTCCACTGTTATTTATAGGCCAACTTGTATTTGTTCATTTATCCATCCATAGATACTTTTTTTTTGTTTTTTGGCAGTTTTTTGGCCAGGGCTGGGTTTGAACCCACCACCTCCGGCATATGGGGCCGGCGCCCTACTCCTTTGAGCCACAGGTGCCGCCCCATCCGTAGACACTTGATTGCTTTAATGCTGCTAGGAAGCTGGGTGTGCAAATCTCTATTTGAGACCCTGTTTTCAAGTCATCTGAGTATATACCCAGAAGTGGAATTGCTGAATCATATGATAATTCTGTGTTGAGCAGAATTATCTTGCCTACTTTGGTTATTTTGTTTTGTTTCACAGGTAGCCATCCTATTGGGTGTGAAGTGGTATCTCATTTTGGTTTTGATTTGTATTTCCCTGATGGTTAGTGACAGTGAGGATCATTTGCATTTTGACTACTTGTATATCTTTTTCAGAGACATGTCTGTTCATGTCTCGTGCCCATTTTTATCGATTTTTCTAAAAATGTTCATAATCAATTTTATTTAATTTTTTATCAATAAATAGAACAACATATTAAATCAATTTTCCATTTGTTTATTATTATAAAATATTCTGTAACAACCTCTTGTATGTATGTCATTTTGCAAATGTGGGCATATTTCCAAAAGTAAATTTCTAGAACTATAATGGGTAGGTCAAAAATCTGTCCATTGGGGCAGCACCTGTGGCTCAAAGGAGTAGGGCACAGGCCCCATATGCTGGAGGTGGTGGATTCAAACCCAGCCATGGCCAAAAACTGCAAAAAAAAATCTGTGCATTCATGACTAGCCTGGGCAATATAGTGAGGCCCTGTCTTTTCAAAAAATAAATGTATTAACTGGCATGATGGTGGCACATATCTTTAATTTCGACTATTTAGGAAGCTGAGCAGGAGAATCACTTGAGCCCAGAAGTTCCAGGCTGCAGTAAGCTGTGATTATGTCACTACACTCCAGTCTGGGTGACAGAAGGACACCCCCCCCAAAAGGCTTTGCAACTATAATTTTGATATTTTCAGTTGCCTTCTATGGTGCATTGATTATTCCCATTTACATTCTTTCCTAAGGGGAGAGCCTCATTTCTTGAGACTCTCCCCTTAGGAATCTCAAATCCTTGGTTCTCATTCATCTTTATTGGAACTGGACAAGGATGATCTTGCTCACCTTTAAATTGAGTTGTTGTTATTTATTTATTTTAGAGACAGAATCTCACTTTGTCACCCTGGGTAGAGTTCCATGCCATCACAGCTCACAGCAACCTCCAGCTCTTGGGCTCTGTTGATTCTCTTGTCTCAGCCTCCCAAGTAGCTGGGACTACAGGCACCCGTCACAACGCCTGGCTATTTTTTTTAAATGCAGTTTGGCCAGGGCTGGGTTTGAACCCACCACCCTCGGTGTATGGGGCCGGCACCCTACTCACTGGGCCACAGGCACCGCTTGCTATTTATTTTTTATTGTGGAGTTGCAGGAGTTTTTGATTTATCTGGATATTAATGCCTTATCAGGCATATGATTTGCAAAATATTTTCTCCCATTCCATAGGTTGCCTTTTCACTGTGTCCTTTGATGCGCAGAAATTTTGAATTCATTTTTATTGTGTTCTGTTTTTTAAAAGCAATAAACACAAATATATCATGTTTATTTATTTTTTTTAAGTTCCATGCTTCTTATAGATAGCACCAATAAACAAATTTTTAAAAAGAAATAATTCATTGATAATAAAGATTACTGCCTAGAAATAAACACAGATAGCATTTTGTCAGGTTGTATTTTTAATCTTCATTACTCTCACTAAAAATAAATGAGACTTACTTTTTTTTGGTATTACTGACATCACTGTGTATTATTGCTCTTGGAGCTATTTCCCAAATTTATAGGTGAAATATAGCATCCTGCAGTTTACCTATTTTCCTGCATTCATATTTTAAATATTTATTTGTAAAAATTACATATTAAAAAATCTATTCATTTTAATGTCATCTGTTACTCATCTTTTCTTAGTTTGCCTCGAAGTTTTTTCTTTTTTTTTGAGACAGAGCCTCAAGCTGTCACCCTGGATAGAGTGCTGTGGCATCACAGCTCACACAACCTCCAATTCCTGGGCTCAACCGAGTCTCCTGCCTCTGCCTCCCAAGTAGCTGGGACTATAGGCACCCGCCACAACCCCCTGGCCATTTTTTGGTTGCAGCTGTTATTGTTGATTGGCGGGCCCGGGCTGGATTTGAACCCACCAGCTCAGGTGTATGTGGCTGGCGCCTTAGCCCGTTGAGCCTTAGGTGCCGAGCTTGCCTCTAATTTTTTAATGACTTTTTTTTTTAACCTCCACGTTTAAATTTTACATGGCTAATACGTCTACTTATCTTTTCTGACATGTTTTCTGCTTTTC